>JBBBDQ010000591.1:3615000-3890000 GCA_037127315.1 Ascarosepion bandense | reverse complement strand
ATTCAAACAACCCTTGTTTAAAGAAATATGAACTACAACATTTTCATTATACCATTACTTTCTCTATGGGTCAGATGCGCTCTCCGCTTGTATTTGTGCTACGACTGTTGAAAATTCTCAGGTGGCATGGTTTCTATTATTTAGTAAAATTCTGTTTGCGATAGTGGAGTGAAAGTCTAAGAAATCTGATCAAGGACAGTTTCCTTTACAATGAACTCCTTAAATGCAGCCGACAATTCTACTCCATCAGCATCTTTTCCTGCACTTTCCCTCTGTGGAACTCCTTTCCGTGTACTTGCTTTTATGACGGCTACGACATCCAGGAATTTAAATGCAATGTCAATTCCCATCTCTTATCCACTTGACCAGTCCTTTCTACATCACCCCGTATATCTTATTCTTTTCATTTCTCTCTACCTTTCCAACTGTCTTCAGACCTGTGTTTCCATCATTCTCTTGCCCTTTTTCTGACACCCCCTGTAGCTTGTTCGTCTTTTTCTTCACTCTCCTCCTGTCTAAACTTTTACTCTTATGTGGCTCTCTGCACATCAGTGGCGGTACCGCCTTTCTTAAGATGAAACGAAAGAAAAAACAAACAAACAAATAAATAAACAGGAATTTAATGAGAATAAAATTTTCAAATTCAGTCATTTTCGTGGTTTAGCTTCGAAATGGTTTCCATTGAATCTCGACTCGTGATTTGAGTTTCAATAACGTATCGCAAGCTGCATTCATCCTAGTCGGGTTTAGCCGGCTTCTTACTTGGAGAAAGATTCATTGGGATTTGGGTCCCAAGTCCTACCCTGTTATTTAATCCATAACTGGGAGGAAGGGATGGATTAATACCTTTCCCAAGGGTATGAGCGTGTAATACAGGGCATTCAGCTGGAATTCGAACTCGGCTCACCGATTTCTCTTTCCGAGCCGATATCCAACGCACATCCGTCAATAAACGCTTACAGTACCTGGTATTCCCAAGCGGTAACCCATCTAAGTACTGACCAGGCTCAACGTTGCTTAACTTCGGTGATCGAGCGAGAACCGGTGTATTCAACGTGATATGACCGTAAACAAAACTGAGATTGAATTAGAATATTAGTTAAAATTGTGGTTTCATTAAATTGGTAAATCATTTTGTGATTATGTACCCTTAGTCTGTGGCAGCCGCTAAAGTGGGGTCCTCATGAAAAAGGTTGCATACATACAGTAGTTTATACCATCCATGACACCCATATAAAAGTCTCAATTGATTGGGGATCTGATGACTTGTGCTAGGGGAAATCTTCGCCTATCACAACATATTCCTTATATTCTCTGTAGGGGCCTTGATGATGCTTGTCAAATTGGCCTTGTGACATACAAAACCGAAGTGGCCACAATTTAAAATATCAGAAGGTTAAAAGTTGGATGTTGAAATATGGAAGGATAAAATATTTCGTTTGGACATTAAAGTATAATTTTTATTAACAGAATAACAAAATTGTAAAAATAAAAATAAAATGTTCATAGAGAGAATGTATGTAGTTAATTGTTCAAAGGGAATTATAAGTATTTAAATGTTCCACAGAAATTAAGAGTTCATAGTTGATAGTAGCAGAATGTGTGTATGTAAAACGATTAAAAGTTTGCTAATAAAAGTCTGTGTTCATTTTCTTTTTGTGACCGGAGAAAAAGTCAAAAGGAAAGTCAGGCAATAAAAGAGATTGCACTTATCGAAGTTAGTTGAAGTATCTTGACGGGGTGAAGACGAAGAAAGGAAAATTGAAAGGAGAGGAAAAAACGAATATGTGACGCGCCCTTACGTCCGGGTCGGCAAATAATAGTTTTTAATGTCACATTGCGACGAGGTTCTTCAGGTTCGCTCCCATGTTGGACTGATTTGACCAGTCAAGAGACGTGGTTTAAATAGTGAAATTCATCACATGACTTGATCGAAACCACATAGCCATTTTCTAGGCGTTAAGAAAAATTGACAGCGGCCATAGATCAACTTGCTATTTTCTATCCAATCAGAATGTAGAATCTTACTTTTCACACTGACTTGTGAAATTTTCATTGGTCTGGGGTTTCCAAATTGTGTTTAGTCGTTTTGATCCAATTTTGGATGTGCGTTGTGGTGCAGTGGATATCGGCTCGGAACGAGAAATCGGAGAGCCGAGTTCGAATTCCAGTTGAATTCATTGCATTCACTTACGCGCAAATACCCTTGGGAAAGGTATTAATCCGTCTCTTCCCTCCAGTTATGGGTTAAATAACAGGACAGATTGGGTTTTATAGCCTTGGCTGGCAACCAGTCCGCAGAAAGCAATGACAATCTACTGCGGATAATCTTCTGCCCAGTCAGTCATGTCTCTTTCGAGACATGATCGCCCAAGAGTGTTTCACGTATGGCACTTAACTGACTGACTGATCCAATTTTGCGGATGTGCAATTTTACTTTGTGTGTTTTAGTTAACTGTTGGATGATATAAGATTTGTACCCTATATCTCTACTAAATATGTTACAATTGATTCATACAAGTGATCCATACAAGTGATCCATACAAGTGATCCATACAATTGATCCATACAAGTGATCCATACAGATGACCTATACATCGATGGAATTCAAGTGTTAGTAGTTGTAAACAGTATATTCTGAATTTTTTTGTGTTTCGCTGTTTTACTTTATAATTCAGATTATAGTTTCAGTTTTGGAAAGGTTTATCATAGTTTTTATGATACTTCAGAAAGAATGTTATTATTCTGTTTAAATTCAAAAATATATTATCATCGATTCAAACAAAATATGTATATTTCTATGAGTTATACTTTTGCGAAGTACGTATTCAATATTTTGGGGTTAAGAATACAGATTATACAAGAGAAAGAACCGTACGATCATTCTAATTGTTAATGACAGGAAAAAGAACCGTAACTGATATACAGGATCATACACATCAAAATAGTTCACGCTGTTCGCAATGGATTTCCATAGCAATTTATTCGTGATCAAAACAACAAACATGAGGATACCATTCGGAATAATTAATGGAATAATGCATTTTTAAGGTAATAAATTTGCAATCAATTTCCCAGGTAAACTATTAGTTATGGAATCCTATTGTAAGTTTTTTTTTATTAAGACAACAAAGATAATTATGCCCGTTTGAATATTTCATGGAATAATGTATTTGTATATTAACTCATTTGCAATCTGTTTCCTCTGTACATCATTTTCAATGCATTCTTATAATAAGTAGTTTGTGATCAAAACAACGAAGATAATGATAACAATCTGAATAATTCATGGAACAATGCATTTTTATAGTAACAGATCTGCAATCTATTTTCTTTCTATACAATTTGTAATGCAAATTATATAGTAAATCATTTATGATCAAAACAACAAAGACGAAGATACTAATCTGAATAATCTGAATAATTCATGGAATAATGCACTTTTATTGGAATTTGCAATACGTTTCACTTGTAAAATATATGCTATGCATTCCTATAGGAAGTTATTTGTGATCAAAATAACAAAGATGAGGATACTCGTCTGAATAATACATGAAATAATGCATTTATATAGAAAATCATTTGCAGTCCATTTCATTTTAAGATAATTGCAATGCATTCCTATATTAAGTCTGTTGTGAGTAAAATAAAAATGATTAATTTTATAGTAACCCATTTGCTATCCATTTCTCTTATCAGCTACTAGCAGTGTAGCCGGACGTTGCTCGGGTGTAATGAAAGCTTTAAAACTAATCCATGGTCCTGGAGCTCAGACTCTTTGGAGGTTGACACGAAAGACTAAAAATCAATAGTTGTTTCCAGTTGAAGAGAAACCGTAGACTGAAAGAAAAATGAATGGATGTAAGTCAAATTTTGATTTCCTGGTATCGATATCAAATAAGTTTTTTCGTCGTAAACTGAATTTTGAAGGCTAAATAAGTCCTCTGAGTAAATGGTATCATGGCCGAGACTAAGAACTACAATTATACCTACTTAGAGTCAAAGGCGAAGCAAAAACTAAAGTAAAAAGGATGAAAGAAATACAGACATACAGGCAGATAAACAGACACACACACAAATATCTTGCCTTATATATATATATATTATCTATTTTCTGCACTATTGTAAGAACTGCAACCTTGAAACTTCTGAATATCGTTTCTTATGTCTTTGTCTATGAGTGTATCAAATTTGATTAAAATCGGACCACTCCTTCTATAACCCGATTTTTTCGATTATCGATTTTCGATATTTATTGGGGGTACCTCGACACAAAACCTAGCTAAGAACACTCGCAGACGCTTATAGTACAACTGTGTAAATTTTCAAGAAAATCGGTTCAGCCGTTTCGGAGTCTATAGGTAACGGACACACACACACATACCTACATACACATACACACAAAGTTCCATTTATAAATAAGTTTAGATTTAAGTTTACAATGTCCTCTATTGACATTTTTCTTTTAATCTAGTCACTGATTCTGGCTTGAGAAAAACCTTACAGTGGCGCTCAGAACAAGAAATACAAGGATACTCGATCGGAGAAAATATTTAATTGTACTTTGTCAAATCCAAAATATTTGTTGAAAATATCAGTCAATATTAATATCAATATTAAAAAGTTCAATGTCCTCAAAGATAAACGAATTAATGTTGTGAACCTTTGTAAACAATTTCGAAATTGTTTAATTAATTCGTGTTTTTTCGTGCATTTGCTTCGCGGCTTCTAATCGAATCGGGTTGGGAATTGCAGGAACAGCCTTTTTGTTACATGCCTTTATTTACGATGTCATTTATCTGCGTCGTTTGAGTGAGGTTATTTTTAAACGCCATGACCGGAGATTTCGCACACTCACTCCCACTTTAAGCGAAGGTCATATTTTACTAAGGATCTTTTATTATAATCATTGGTTATTCTTGTCCTTAAGGACACATGGCCCAGTGGATATAGATGTTGGTTAGTTCCTGGCTTGACTTTTAGAGTAGTTAGCCCTCTAGGGCCATTCGTATCATATTTGATACAGTATTTCCCTATAAGGAAACATTTGGTATTTCCCTATAAGGAAACATTTGGTATTCATTGACTGAGCAATCAGTACTGCTTTCATTTGAAATTTATAAAATATTTCTCTTAAAAAAATTTTCAGGAAAATATTTCTTTCAAGGCTTGTTTTCATACTGTATCAAATATGATACGAATGGCCCTAGAGGGTTAATTCAATACCGGGCTACAACAGTGGGAAACAAGTAACTTGCAGGGTTAGAGGGAGAAATGTCCTGACTTCAAATCATTGCATCACTACTACGCAAGGAACGAGAATGATATATCCCACTGATTGCCATAAAGGGTTCGGTTAAAAATTCCTCGCACCTGGAGAAGGCCGGACCGTACCACGGCCGAAATATCGTACAAATGGCAACAAAGATGAGAACAATAGTCCGAATAATGTAAATACTATAACGAACCCGGCTGGAATTGGAACTCGGCTGACTTTAAATTCCGAGCCGTTTTTTTTTACACCCTCGCACATCCAAATTTTCGTACGTGTTGTTCAGATAGCGTTATTGACCAAGATCGACGTTGCTTAACTTCAATGATCGTACGAGAACCATTGTTTTAATGAGAGATGCTTGTCAGCCCGATTGCAGATTGGGAAATGATCATCCCAACAAGGCTGTGTTATTGATATCGAACTGTGTTATCGATCCGTAGTGACCTGGGGTAGAAAATGTGTATTTATTGCGTTGAACTACACAATTGCGGCACAACGCCTAGTTTGGGAGGGGGAACAAAACTGAGGTTGGTCATGCAGTACGCTATCTTATTCCTAGCTAATTTCATTCGTGACCCAAGCATACGTTACAATTTTTCTCTATCACCAAAAGAAGTTATCCTTCGACACTCATACCTATCATTTACCAGAATGCCACAAAACACTCCGGGGAATCTATATAAAAACCCAATGTGTATAAAAAATTTTCTTTTTACAATGTTCATTTTTTCATGATTTTTTCATACAAAAATATTTTTTCATACAAAAATATATATTTTAAAAATTATACAGTGAAATGACACAGGGGAGAAGGGGTATGATGTAACATCCCAAAATAAAAAGAAACAAAAAAGAACAAACAAAACATTGTGTTAGCTGGTCCCAACCCACCCACAAATAAACAAAGAGGTCACTGTATTCTGCCTGTTGGACAAAATCAAGCCACACTCTTTCTACTGGGAATGGGGAGGAGCACAAAAACATTAGCGTTGGGAATGAAAAAATTCTGATTCAGGCATGACATAAACGGAGGTAAAAATAACACGGGAAATAGGGGGTCAAGCGCTGAATCATAACAAAATCAGAGTGCCGGGAAACAGGCGAGGACATACATTCATACACCTTAACTAGGAACACAAATGAGTACTAACCTTAACCATGGGAAGGGTTCCAGAGGAATCCAACCCGATGCGACGTAGCAGGTCTAAAAAAGAAAATCAAGGCCAGCCCAGTCACGCGAACCAGGCTCGCTACAGTCACCCACCTTTCGCTGAAATCTGTCGAGTGCAATCGTTTCCAATCAGTTCTAATCTTCATTTTGAGCTGATGCTCAAAATATCTGATCAGATCCTGATGTGAAAGACGACCACCCCGCAAGACCTCCTCCAGACGCGTCGTCCATATCACCATTCGAGCCGTGGCCAGTAGCACTAGAAACACCATTCGTTTCACTCCAGAGTACGGTGGGGACACATTGTCAACAGCGTATGCACGATCAATGAGCAGAAGCTCCCGCGGCGCGATACGAGCAGTCAACTCGCCGACTCGATCCCATAGTGGGCGAACGCGCACACAATGGTAGAAGGCGTGCGAAGACGTCTCCTTGATACCAAGGTTGCAACGCTTACCTGGGGGTAGGAAATGGTTGGTAAATTTCAATGCCTCCAAAACAAAAAAAAGCTGTTATCAACTAACCACCATAGACAATCGCATCTACCTCCCATTAGCATGGGACAGGCTAGCCTCCCAGAGAGTAAAATACTACGCCTCCTTGGCCTTACACTCTCGGCGGACCTCAAATGGAATGACTATATTGAATCCATTGCCAAATCTGCTGCTATGAAAGTGGGCTCCCTGTGCAGGGCCCGGAAATGTTTCCCACCTGAAACTATTCTGCACATATACAAATCTACCATCCGCCCGTGTATTGAATATTGCTGCCATATCTGGTCGGGTGCCCCTGCTGCTCTCCTTGGGCTTCTTGACAAAAAAAATACAAAGGAGGATCTGTAACGTGGTTGATACTGACTTGGCAGACCGGCTGCAGCCGCTCTCACACCGGCGTGATGTAGCTTCCCTGTGCCTCTTCTATAAGTACTTTCATGGCTTCTGCTCCGATGAGCTTAGATCACTGGTGCCGCCTAAGCACGAATTTACACGAGATACTAGATTAGCAACTAGGTCCCACCCTTTTACAGTTAAACAAATAAGATGTAACCGTAAATTCTACTCCAACAGCTTCTTTTCTCGCGCTTCCCGCCTGTGGAACTCCCTTCCACAAGTCTGCTTTCCCGACAGTTACAATCTCCAGGTGTTTAAATGTAGGGTCAATAGACACCTCCTATCACACTAACTCCCAACTATTCTCACAACACTCTCATCTACCCAACCCTCATTCTCGGTATCCTCACCCGCCTATCACCCACCCTCTGTTATTTCCTATATTTAATCAGCCTTTCTCCACTCTACGTAGCCCCCTGCACAGTAGTGGCAGTGACATGCCTTGCTCGGGGTGAAACGCTTATAAAAAAAAAAAAATGGTGAAGGTTGAACAACTTCATCCAAGGTATGGCAGCAATACTTTAGGTTGAGCCACCTTATTGCACTAGAGGGGTGGATCAGTGGGGAAACGAGTGAAGTATCATACTGCGTTTTTGGTCTTAACATCCCATAAATATAAAACATCGCAGATTGGGTCAGTTACTTTCTCAATTGATACAAGGAGTCGATCATTTTCCATCTTTAACCAAAGCGCGCATATATATATATATAAACTTTTTTATATAATTTCACCCAAAGCAAGGCGGAACCGCCACTAATAAGCAGGGAATTACAGTGAAAAAAAAATAGGGGAATTGAAGAAAAGACAAAATATGAACGAAATTCAAGATAATTAAAGATGGTATTTGACATTGGATTTAATTTTGTTTATAATGAAGCTAGCAGGGAATCAAGTAAACAGAAAGACGTTCTACAGGCGGAAAGTGCGAGAAAAAAACTATTGAAGTAAAAGTGGTGGTTACATTTAACTATTTCAACGCCAAACTGCTGGGACCTAAATGCCAATCCAGAAACACGCTTGAATTAATGTGGACTGCCATGAAAATATTTGTAAAAAGACAGAGGGAAGCTACGTCGTATGGTTGAGAAAGTGACTGAAGTCGAGATGCCAAGTCAGGAGCAATTACATTGCAGACACTTTTTTGGATTTTGTCGAGAACCTTAAGATGAATAGCAAGATGCACCCGACCAGATATGGCAACAGTATTCAATGCACGGACAAATGGTAGATTTATAAATGTGTAAAATGGATTCTGACGAGAACATCGAGATGAATAGCAGGAGCACCTGACCAGATATGGCAACAGTATTCAATGCACAGACGAAAGGTTGATTTATAAATGTGCAAAATGGATTCTAATGAGAACTTCGAGATGAATAGCAGGAGCACCCGACCAGATATGGCAACAGTATTCAATGCATAGACGAATGGTAGATTTATAAATGTGCAAGATTGATTGTGACGAGAAAAGCTTTCTGGCCTAACACAGTGAACTAACCTTCCTATCAGTAGATGAAGCTATAGATTCGATGTAGACGTTCCACATCAGGTCGGTTGAAAAAAGGGAGTCGACGGCGTAGTGTGTTGCTCTCCAGGTGACTTGCATCAGCCATGTTGATAGTAGGTATTAAAATCTTTCTATGGGGTTTTAAGAAGAGCAGATTTGTTTTGGAGGCAGTTTTTGAGGTCTGAATTGAACTTGAATCACAATCGACATTGAAAGAAAGGAACATCATTGACCGTGTAATTTTAATAATGGCTACATTCCGCGTCTGGTCGGTGATGGTGAAACGTTTTATTCCTAAAGATTCCTGGTTGGGGAAGTGAATACTAGATTACTCTCAGGACATGTGCGATAATAGCTCTCTGCAACTTCCAATTTGTTGTTGCCGTAAGCCATCTTTGTCTATTTGCAGTCATTTCCTCTTGGTGATATCTCCTTTATTTGCCCAACTAAAAGTAGAAGGCATTTATTTGTGTAAATGTATTCAACTATAATTCCCTATACTGATGGCGGACAGAAAAGTTTTAATGTGGCGGTTAGACGAGAGCAGTTTTGTTTTGGGTGAATTGTTTGAGGTCTGAATTGAACTAGAATCATAGTCGACATTCAAAAAAATGAACATCATTGACTGTGTAATTTTAATAATGGCAAGATTCCGTGTCTGATCGGTGATGGTGAAATGTTTTATTCCTACAGATTCCTGGTTGGGGACGTAAATAGTAAATTACTATCAGGACATCATAAGTTCTCCGCAACTTCCAATTTGTTGTTGCCGTAAGCAATCTTTGTCTATTTGCTCTTACTCGTGGTGATATCTCGTTTATTTGCCCAAGTAAAAGTAGATGGCATTTTTTTAAATTAATGAATTTCACTATAATTGTTGAAGTCAGGTTAGTTCTTACGCTTGACACAACACACTAAAGAAGTCAGGTTGTGGTGAAGAAAGAGAATCACACGTTTCTTTTTCAAGGGTCTTGGTGAATATGAGCTAGAACTCGAATTCGTCTCTCCTGTTCATTTCTCTGTGTTGTTATCTCGCCTCATGCACTTGACATTGTATTGAGGACAGATCTGTTAAGAAGAATTAAAGGAATTCTTAGACAATGAAAAAATAAAACGTAATTGTTAAATTAAATGCAAGAAAAAATACATGTCTATCAGCAAAATAGACAACCAATCATGTAAGCCATCGAGACGTTTACAGATAAAAAAGAGGTCTGTAATCAAAAATACCTATTTATAGACAGACAGAATGTTAAAAAAAAGAACGAACCATTACTATACAGGCATAACATTGATGATCAGAAAAACACGTAGCGGACCTGAAGCAGACTACCACCACGTTTAATTTCGTTGTTTTTCATTTTTGTTACATTTTTCCAGCGCTGTTCTATCGATTGTTACTTAAACTTTCCGAATATCAAAAACCTTTTGAAAAATTACAATATTTAAACAATTTTTTTGGGGGGAGGGAGTCAGTTTCTTATACAACGTTAAAGTAGATCAATCCTTCATTTTGGAACTATTCGCGTTGGGGTCGCTTTGTTTATGATAATTTCGATGTTTTTCATTTTTTTTTTTTTTACTTTTTTCCGCCCAATTCTACTAATTGTTACTTAAACTTTCCGATTATAAAAATAAAAAAATTGAAAATTTACAATATTTAAACGAATTTAGGTGTAGGCCAGTTTCTCATACAACGTTATAGTAAATCGATACTCCTTTTTCAGTCCACTATAAGGTTGTATGAGAAACTGTCCTTCTTCACTTTTACAAAAACTCACAATGACGTGTGAAATCCTGGTTTTTCCCAAACAGAAAAAGGATTGACTATGTGCGTAATGAAAAAGCCGAAACCGAAATTCGCGAGTAGATGTTAAATCGATTTTCTGACTAATGGGAGCGATTTGCAATAACCAGAAGACTTAACGATCCAGTGCGAAAAGCTGAATGACTATAAAAGCTTTGATCACATCAGCGCCAGTCAGTCTGATGGAAGCAGCGAGACGAAACAACTAAAATGTAACAAGAAAGAACTTCAAGTCAGCTCGGACATTCATCCTCTTTCTCCTTCTTTCTCGTGTGCTGATTCATTTTACTTCTTCTTCTCGATCCAAAGATATTCCTACCAAACAAACTCTTATACATGCGTACGTATACATAAACCTTTTTCTTTACTACGAAAGATTCTTCAACTCTTGATACCCTTAACTGTGTTTCTCATTAAACATTAACTGCTGCCTATTCTTGTTATTCTTTCCTTTTAATAAATTTCTATTATAAAATAAAAAGTATATGTTTTATTCTTACACTATTCCACGCTCTTACACACAAATCCAATCATTCCAATCTCCAATCTTCTGATAATTCTGATGATAATTCTGGATAAAACTTTGTGGGGTGTTCGGTTATGTATGACACAAAGCCGAACTAATGAACAGTAAATATCTCCCTATAGCTGCAACACCACTTATGCCCTTTCGACTCTAACGAATCACGGGATGAAAAAAAATCACTGATAATCAAAAACAGAGACTTACAAACAGACACAATGTTGATAATCAGAAAGAGGACTCCAAATTAACTGGGGCATATTTTGGGGAAAGACGGCGTGGAAAATCAAAATCTTGCAGGATAGAGTGAAAGCAAATAAATCCACTGGAATCAACGAGTAGTAAATAGCAGTAAGTTTGAATGGTTGTCATTACAAGATAAGAGTAACCAGGAAGTTGTAGAAAGCTATAATCACCCATATCCGAAAAGAGGAAAGGTGTCCTCTTGATCAAGGACTTTTCGACATGTTCTGTGGATGTTCATGGAATTGGGAACGCGGTGCCTTTGTCTACCGCAACCGTTTACTCTTTAGACTTCCTTTTACGCTGAATAATGGGATGGATTAATGTTAATCTTCGCAAGAGAAAAAAATAAAGTCTTTTAGATTCGCAGGAACAACACTTCACCTATTAACGCGGAATAAAACGTAAAAGAAAAGAGAAGAAAAGAAAGGATCAAGAAAGGAAAAATAAAACAAATGGCGTCCATATAGAAGAACAGACGCCCGTCTCTTACGCGCAAAAAAATAAATAAGTAAAAAGTAAAAATTAAGAAATTAAAAACTATAATAGAAATATGAAAAAAAAAAAACAACGAATAAAAAATAAAAGAGCACATATACAAATTGAAGGAAACATAAATTTCCCTGCAGTCCTAGAATTCATTTCCTGTTCCGATTCACTAAATTTTTCCCAAGGTCGCTTGTGTAAGTGAAAAATATAAAAACCAAAACAATCGACGCCTTTTGATTAACAAAATGAATAAATGAAAGATGCATTAAAACAAAATTAAAATAAAATTAAAAAAAATGTTCTTATTCTTCAATTTTTCTTTATTGTATTTTTTTTTCTAAAATGTGATTGGTGGCGGGACGAAGTAGTACTAGTCGTACTATTATTAATAGAAATTGTAGTAGTAGTAGTTGTTGTTCTACATGATTATTTAGGTAAACGTAACAATAATTTGTTATAATAATACATAAAATATTCATTTAGATATGCTCTAATTTTTTCTTCAAGATTTACTTTGAGGTTTACGTCTTTTTCTCTGACATTTTTCTAGTTTTTTTTTATTGTCTTTCTCCTTGACATTCTTTTTCTTTGTCTTTGTATTCTTACGCCATCTTTAATTTTTACGTAAACGTCTTGTTTTTTTTTAATTTTTTCTTGAGATACTTTACTTCTTTTTCTTCAACTTCTTTTATGTCTACGTATTTTATTTCTTCTTGATATTCTTTTCTCCTTCTTTTTGTTCGTATTTAATTATTCTTAGGCATATTCTTCTTCATTTTAATAATTTCATTTTCGCAGACATTCTTTTCTTCTACGTATGTTATAGCTCCTTGACATTCTTTTCTTTCTTCTTTTTGATCGTATTTTATTTTTCTTTGGCATATTCTTCTTCATTTTAGTAATTTCATTCATTTTGACAGTCTTTTCTTTTACGTATTTCATTGCTCCTTGACATTCTTTTCTTTTCTTTGTTCGTATTTTTGGGCATATTCTTCTTCATTTTAGTAATTACCTTTTCGTTGACATTCTTTCTTCTTCTTTTTGATCGTATTTTATAATTCTTTGGCCTATTCTTCTTCATTTTAGTAATTTCATTCATTTTGACATTCATTTCTTCTACGTATTTTATTGCTCCGTGACATTTTTTTCATTTTTTCTTCGTTCGTATTTTTTTGGCATATTCTTCTTCATTTTCCTAATTTCATTCTCGTTGACATTCTTTTCTGCTACGTATTTTATATATCCTTGACTTTTTTCTTCTTTTTGATCGTATTTTATTTTCTTTGGCATCTTCTTCTTCTTCTATGTGCCCTGTCCCTTCAGGACGTAGGCGATCATGGCTCTCCACGTCTCCCTATCCATTGTGGCTCTTAGTATGTTTGCTCTTGTTGCTCCTGGCAACCCCGTTCCGTCATCCACCTGATCAGGCCCTGCAAATATGTTATCCGCTGCCTTCCTCTGTCTTTCCTTCCTTCTATCTGACCAGTGAGTATCAGGTTCTCCAGGCTCTCCTTCCTCATTGCATGTCCCAGGAACTTCAGTTGTCTCTTCCTGATGCTCAGCATCAATTTCCTTTTTGTTGCCATTCTTTCTAACACCTCGTCGTTGCTTGTATGCTCAGTCGACGATATCCATAGCATCCTTCTGTAGAACCACATTTCCGCCGCTTCTAGTTTTGTCCTCATTTTCGATGATATTGTCCAGCATTCACTGCCATATTGAAGAACTGACATCACATAGCAATCCGGCACTCTTTTCTTTGTTTCTAGCGAAATTTTCCTGTTTCTTAATACTCTACTTAGCTCATGGAATGCATCCTTGTGCTTTTGGATCTCAGGAATATAAATGTATAGAAACTGCAGTGACCACAAAATGAGGGGTCACTTTATATATTGATTGTAATACAGAATTGATCCCCCACTTTATAGCCAGTATGTTTCTGTAGAACCACATTTCGGCCGCTTCAAGTTTTGTCCTCATTTTCGATGATATTGTCCAGCATTCACTGCCGTATTGAAGAACTGACATCACGTAGCAGTCTAGCACTCTTTTCTTCGTTTCTATTGAGATTTTCCTGTGTGTTAGTATTTTGCTCGTCTTCTGGAACGCGTTTGGCATATTCTTCTTTATTTTAGTAATTTTATTCTCGTTGACATTCTTTTCTTTTACTTCGACGTATTTGATTTCGCCATAAAATTTTCACTTCTTCTTTTCACTCTTATTTTCTTTGTCTTTGACATTTTTGTTTTTTCTACGTATTTTATGTTTCGTTGATGTCGTAGATATTTTGATGGTGTTGTTCTTTTTCTTTTCTTGTCTTTTTCATCTTCTTCTTCATATTTTATTTGTTCTTGCTATATTCCTCTTTATTTTATTTTCTTTCTCCATAACATTTTCTTGTTTTGCTTTGCATTTTAAATCTTCTTGACATTGTTGTTGTTGATCTTGTTGTTGTTGTCCTTCTTTTGTTTTTTCTTCTTTCCCTTGTTAGTTTTCATTTTCTTTTCATTGACATTTTATCTGCATTGATATTCTTCTTATTATTTCATGTTTCCACTTCATTTTTCTTCTTCATTTTTTCTCATTCTTCTACGTATTTACTTGCACCTTGACATTTGTCTTCTTCTTTCTCTTCTTCTTTTTCTACTTCTTCTTCCTCTTCTTCTTCTTCTTCTTCTTCTTCTTCTTCTTATTATTATTATTATTATTATTATTATTATTATTATGTCATTTTTCATCATATTTCGATTTCTGCTTTATTCGCACTACCAACCAAATCTGCGGGGAGACCTAAGGCAGGTAGTGGCGTGTTGTTATGGCTCCATTTCATGTTTTTCTATCTTCCCTATCATCCCCAGCATTACATAGATAAAGTTTTCCTTAGTGTGTGGGCTGTACTTAATAAGACAATTTTTTGTATGTCTCTTAAGCTGGGGTTTCCAGGGATTCTTTCAATGTGTTGTTTTGTTCCACTTTTTATCATTCCAAGTGCACCTACTATCACTGTCACAACTCTTTTTTTCAATTTACACATTTTTTCTATTTCAATTTCCAGGTCCTTATATTTTGACAGTTTTTCAAATTCCTTGGTTGCTATGTTACAATCCGCTGGACGAACCATATCAATCAACAGACAAGTTTTCTCTTTCTGGTTTTTAACAATAATGTCCAGCCTATTTGCTTCAATTTCTTCTGTCTGTGTAGATGGTGTAATCCCATAGAATGGTTACATCTTCTATTTCTGTAACCGGTGCTGGGTGATGTTCATACCAGTTTTTGTTTACAGATTTTCCATACTGTTTGCACATTGCCCAATGTAAATATTGTCCCAACTCTATCGTGGCGATTATTATTATTATTATTATTATTATTATTATTATTATTATTATTATTATTATTATAAGAAATGTAGAAGATATGTATCACTACAAAGTAGTAATACATTTCTTCTTGAGTTTTTCGTATCGTACTTCTTTGTATTGTATTCATCTTCTTCTTCCTCTTCTTTTCCTTCTTCTTCTTCTTCTTCTTCTTCTTCTTCCTCTTCTTCTTCTTCTTCTTCTTCTTCTTCTTCTTATTATTATTATTATTATTATTATTATTATTATTATAAGAAACGTAGAAGAAATGTATCACTACAAAGTAGTGATACATTTCTTCTTCTTGAGTTTTTCGTATCGTACTTCATTGTATTGTATTCTTCTTCTTAGACATCTTCTCTTCCTCTTCTTTTTCTTCTTCTTCTTCCTCATTTTCTTCTTTTTCCTCTTCTTCTTTTTCGACTTCTTCTTCTTCTCCTTATTATTATTATTCTTTGTATTGATAAATTTTATTCTTTATAAAATTTTATTTTTTCTTAATATTCTTCTTCTTTTCAGTATTTTTTTCTTTGACATTCTTTCTTTTCTTCTTTTTATTCGTATTTTGTACTTCCTTTCTTCTTGAATTAATTCACCTAGCACATCTTCGAATTTTACTTGTGTTTTCCTTTTTGGTTTTCTGTGATTTTTTCGTATTTTATTTTTGATGAAATATTCTTTTTTTTTGCATGTATCATCTTTGACATTCAAACTTGTTTCTTCATTTTTTTCTTCTTCGTATTTTATTTTAGCTTCACATTGTTGTTGTTGTTGTAGTTTTTTGTAATTTCTTCAAGACACACTTCTTATTCTTCTTTTTAATACTTTCTTTTTCCTTGGCATAATATGATGATGATGATAATATTATATATAATGATGATGATGATATTATATATAATGATGATGATAATATTATATATAATACTAGCATCATAGCCCGACGTTGCCCGTGCAACTCAGAACATTTCAGTAGTAGGAAAAAATGCCAATGAAAGAAAAAAAGTTTTTTTTTTCTGAAGTATGAAATATTAAAGCTGAAAAAAAATCACTTAAATAATTAAATTAACCATTGGCATTTTTTTTTTTTACATATTTTGTTTTTGTTTGAAAAAACATTTTTTTAAAATATTTCTTTTGTTTCAAAATTATGGGGAAAATATTCACATTTTTCTGTTGACCAAATGAATTTTTAAAACGTCGGAATAAAAATTAAATCCAAAGGGGCAGTTTTTTTAAAATAAGAAAATATTTTAGTCGCGTTTGACGCGTGTGATTTTATTTGTGACGTAATTCAGCAACCATCTTAGATTTTAGATATTTTACGGAGCAAATGTAAAAAATCGGCCCCATTGGCCAAAAAGTGCGAAAGGGAAAATTGTTGAACTTAAAACTCAAAAAGTATGTATCAACCTGGCTTCCCTGTAGATATGTGTCCCCAGAAGGTTTGAATGGCGTAGCTTAAAAAATGTAGGCGTGCATAGGGAACAGTCACACACAGACTCACAGATTGCCTTTTATATATATAGATAAATGCTATAATAATATGTCTGGAAAGAACATATGCCTGTAAGTGTATTTCGAAAAGTACAAGCAAAGAGGCGATAAATGTCGGTCACTTCATTAGCGCCTGTAGAACGACGATGAGGAAATTACATCGCATTTTCTTTGACTCTAATGCAGGAGGCTTGAAGTCGACGAGAAATTCTACCGTCTGCCTTCACAAGACAGTGAAGGTGAACGAAAACGACTACGTCCAGTAAAACCTCTCCTGGCAATTATATAATTTGTATCACTTTTGAGAAACATACAGAAGATATACTTTTATTTATTTAAATGTGGACTGTTCTCGTCGTTTTTTTATACCAACGTCTCAGCATCCAAACAGACAGCATTCTAGAGGTCGTGAAACAAGACATCATCGTCGACGAAAAAAAGATAGAAAGAACAAAATGACACCTCATCAACATGTTTGTCACCGATGACCATTCATCAACGTATTTTATTTAACCTCGGTGTTTTTCTTCTTGTTGTTCTTCATCTTCTTCATCGTATTTTATTTGGCTTTATATATTCTTTGTAAATGTACATGTCGATGTGCGTTATGGGGTAGTGGATATCAGCTTGGAACACGAAGTCGGAGAGAGGAGTTCAAATTCCAGTTAAAATTTCTTGCATTCACCTTTGCACAAACAACCCTTGGGAAAGGTATTAATTCGTCTCTTCCCTCCAGTTATGGGTTAAATAATAGGACAAATTGGGTTCTTTAGCCTTGACTGGCAACCAGTCTACCGCAGAAAGCAATGGCACCTACTGCGGAATAATCTTCTGCCCAGTCAGTCATGCTTCTTTTGAAACATGATCGCCCAAGCGTGTATCACGTATGACACTTAACTGACTGACTGAAGATAATAGTTGAATACATGATTAAGGCTTCTACTTGGGCATAAAGTGGGGGATCGATTTTCTATACTTACGAAGTAATAAACTGATCCCCCACTAAATTACCACTAATTATAATACATCTCTCTAGCTATGAATAAAATAACAGGACAGATTGGGTTCTATAGGCTTGGTTGGCAATCAGTCTACCGCAGAAAGCAATGGCAATCTACTGAGGGATAATCTTCTGCCCAGTCAGTCATGCTTCTTTTGAAACATGATCGCCCAAGCGTGTATCACGTATGGCCTTTAACTGACTGATATGTACATGTATTTCTATTGAAATTTCACTTCTTCTTGATATTTCATTTCTCTTTAACATACTTTCCCTATCCTTCTTGTTCTTTATCGTATTTTATTTTCCCTTTAAGAAAAAACTTGAAGCAGCGGAAATGTGGTTCTAGAGAAGGATGCTGCGGCTATCTTTATACGAGCATCTGAACAACGATAAGCTTTTGGAAAAGTGGCAACGAAAAGGAAATGGATAGTGAGCATCAGGAAGAGACAACTGGGATATGCAATGAGGAAGGAGGGCTTGGAGAACCTGATACGGACAGGCCAGATTGAAGAAAAAAGAGACAGAGTAAGGCAGCGGATAACATATTTGAAGGGCCTGATGAGGGGGGTTCGAAGTGCAATATGAGAAAGCGTGCTAAGAGCCACCAGGAATAGGGAGACGTGGAAAGCCATGATCGCCTACTTCCTGAAAGGACAGGGCATATAAAAGAATATATATGCCAACTGTTTATAAGAAATTATAATGTGGGCATAAAATGGGGGATCATTTTATAATATAATCAATATATAAACTGATCCCTGATTTTGTGGCCATGCTAGATTCTATATACTTATATTCAAGATTTATGGGCTTGAGCTAGTGGATGACAAAATGAGGGTTGCATGGTGTAACAGGAGAAGGCGTACTAAGAGCCACCAGTGATAGGGAGACGTGGAAAGCCATGATCGCCTACGTCCTGAAGGGACAGGGCACATAGAAGAAGAAGAACATATTCTTCGTTTAGTATTTTCTTTCTGCTTCATATTCTTCTTTTTTCTTTTTTTTCGATTTCTTCGTTATCTTTGTGATTTTATTTCTCTGTGATAACCTTCTTCATTTTTTTTAATCATATCACCCCAAGCAAGGCAGTCCAATGCCACTATAGCGCAGGGGGTTTCATAGAGCGATTGGGTATAGGAAATGTCAGAGGGAGGGTGATAGACGAGTTAGGAGGTACGTAGGGAGAGTGTTGGAGGGAATGGGTGCGAGCTAGTGTGTTAGGAGATGTCTATTGACCTTACATTTAAACTCCTGGAGGTTGTAGCCGTCGGGGAAGCAATCATGCGGAAGGGAATTCCACAGGCGGGAAGAGCGAGAAAAGAAGCTGTTGGAGTAGAAATTGCGGTTATATTTCGTCGGTTTCACTGTGAAGGGTTGGGACCTAGTTGCCAATCTAGTATCTCGTGCAAATTCTCACCTAGGGGGCACCAGTGATTTAAATTCATCCGAGCATTTACATCTTTTTCTTCTTTTTCATCTAGGTAATTTTCTTTCACAGGTTCTCTCTTCATCTTCGTTTTCGTATTTTATGTTTCCCTGAAATTCTTTTTGTTCTTGTTTTATTTATTTATTTATTTTGTAATTTCTTTCTTTGTAATACATTTCTGTGACCGACAGAAATATGATTGACATCAAAAGC
Organism: Ascarosepion bandense; assembly: GCA_037127315.1. NCBI lineage: Eukaryota > Metazoa > Mollusca > Cephalopoda > Sepiida > Sepiidae > Ascarosepion > Ascarosepion bandense. The sequence goes on along the minus strand of JBBBDQ010000591.1, from coordinate 3,870,599 downwards.
AGTGACCGTCAAACGTATGATCAATATCAAAGTCAGAAAACACAAACAGTTACCCACAAAAGTGTAACTGACATCAAAGACAGTAGACTTGAAAACAATAGCCGGCGAAGATGATTGGCAGATGTTCCAGGCCATAGATGACACAATTAAGCGAAAAACCGAGAAGGCAAAAATGCGTGAATATTTCAGGTTATATAAGTTCGGGGTTTTCTGTCTGAAATCAGAACGCTGAGAGAACACAGGAAGAAGACAGAGAACTCTTGCTGGTCAACGACACTCCACAATTCCCTGGTATGGGCATGATTTTCTTTGACTACATCCTTCTCCACACAATCGTCACCGATGAAGAATAAAAATATAAGTTTATATTTTTATCTATACGTGTTCCGTGTTAGCCTTTATCCGTCAATACGATCGTTGTTTTTATCCAATGTTATACAATATTTATAGACTTGGTGCGCAGTGACTTGCTGTGTTTTTTAACCTAGATTGATAACGAACGCAGTTGTTATCTGCAAAGACGCTAGACGATCATCGTAGCAAACGACATCAATGAAAGCTAAGTAACTTTTCGTTTTACATTTTTCATACTCAGCTCTTGTGTTTATCATAAAAAGTTGTCAGTTTAAAAAGAAAATAAGACAGAACAGCATACGTTTTCGAATTTCGTACAGAGTTTAACAGAAGTTAGACTGCGCACCAAGTCTATAAATATTGTATAACACTGGGGAAAAACAACGATCGTATTGACGGATAACGGCTAACACGGAACACGTATAGATAAAAATATAAACTTATATTTGTATTCTTCATCGGTGACGATTGTGTGGAGAAGGATGCAATCAAAGAAAATCATAATAGTTAAAGAATATGACTTATTCGAACACATTCATTAAGGTAGTATGCATGGCAGAGAGAGAGAGAGAGAGAGAGAGAGAGAGAGAGCAAGTGTGATAGTTGGCGGGGGAAATGGAGTTAGCAAAGGAAACGAGACAGACGAAGGAAATAGAGTTGACGAAGGACATGAAGTTGACGGGGAAAATGAAGTCTTTGCAAAGCGAAGTGATATTATAAACCTCCTCCAGTTTTCAAAATTAGTTTCGACTTCAGTCAATATTAAGCAAGTGAGGGACTTCATTGAAATTACCTCGTACTATCGCCGCGTTGTAACGATTAACAAAAAAAAAAAAATAAAGAAAAACAAAGCGGAAAGCCGCATTAGATAAGTCGTTTAGTAAGACTAATGATGCAGAGCCTTATATTAGTGCTTTGGAGTACTATAAGAACCACCGTAAGTTAGATATGCTCTAGCAGATATACTATAAAATAAGATGATAGACAAGAGAACTGCAGGAGAAATTACAAGCGCTTGAGATAGAGAGTTAGAGTAGCTTCTTTGTGACAATACATGAAGACCGTGTTAAAAAAGATTAAGTTAAATATTATTTAGAATGTGACGGGTCAATATTTGTTAGACTATGTTAGTTGTAACTAGGTGATACGACTACTCCTCCAATAAAACGCAATCCCATCATCAACAGATAAAACCAGGCCATTTGATAATTTTTCTTTGTTTTTTTTTTGTTTTTTGTTTCTTGGTCAAACATTGAATGACATGTACTGCTAACGATGGCAAATTTCCGTGTTTACACATAGTTTGTTTGAAATTTATAAAATTACATGAGTGATTCTGAATTCGAACAGAAGCACGCATGGTGTTGATCAAAGTTTATTTACCCGATGTCAGTTTGTAAATTAGGACGCGGTTACTGCCTATGATCTTCTAACGTGTGTGTTCTAAAAAACAAAAAGAAATAAAAAAGAACTTTTTAATATTATAGATTTTTTTCTGACATGTGTGTACTTAAAAACAGAAAGACAAAATAATAATAACGGAAAAAGGGTAGATGCTCTCTTACTTTTGTCTTCCACTACATTGTGCGTTACTTTTATTTTTTGTGTAAAGATTTTCTTCCGGGTATCAGGTAATAATTGGCTGATGCCGCAAATCCAATGAAAAAACTACAGAAAGAATTGAATTCGAACAGTGGCACGCATGGTGTTAATCAATGGCCATTTACCCCATGTCAATTTGTAAATCAGAGCGCGTTCACTGCCTATGATCGTGTGGTCATATATCGAGATGTCTACTGGTATGATACAACACGGAGAAAACGAACTTTTGAAACATTACAGAACTTTCTTCTGACGTGTGTGTTCTTAAAAACAGAAAGAACAAATAATAACAGAAAAAAGAAAATGGTAGCCGCTCTCTCATTTTTCTCTTCCGTTGCATTGCGAGTTATTTTTTATTTATTTTTAACAAAGATGCAAAAACGCCAAATCCTGCTATCGGTCAACAAACACATTAATAAAGCATAAACACACACAGACATACAGGCACAAATACACTTCCAGACACACACAAAGACACACACAGAGACACACACACTACAATTAACGGCAGCAGTAGCAGCGAAAGCTGACCATTCGTTGAAAGGCACGGACCATGAGTGGACTTAAAATTAAGCTCTCCTATCATTCTGAAGATGAGACTATAATCTCGAAATATTAATGATTAATAAACAGGTAATACCCAACACCTTTATTGCCTTCCTTTATTTTACTAAACGCATTGTGATGGCCTTCTAATACCTACCCATATTTTTATATTTTTGTTTGATGATTTTCTTCAGGGTATCAAGTAGTAGTTGGTCGATGCTGCAAAGTCGATAAAAAACTCGTAGAAAGAGCGATGGTTACCTGAAGCAAATAAGTCCTTAGTCAGACAGGATGAGGCCCAGATTTGATTAAGTTAACACGCAATTAATCGAATAAATGAATGAAAAAAACAACAACAACTAAAGAATGAATAACAAAAACAAAATGGAACGATAAAAAACAGAATTAATCTCTACATGAAAATGGGGGATATCACCGTGGCAAAAGATGCTATGCGTCAGTGATGGATATGATCAAAGTCTGAGACGTGTAGAAATCTTTGGAAGTTGACAAAATACGCGCGTAATGAATTCTTTTCTGGTTATAAGTTATGTAATCACGCGTCTCGGAATAGTGGTTTTCTATGTGTGGCTTTGATGTAGGGTAAGGCCAAAATTATGAATCACCTCATGAGGAACGTGCTCACTGCTCAGTTGTAATTATGCTAGCGCAAACCATTACACCTTAGTGTCTAACGCGTCTCGGAATGGTGTTTATATTTTTATATATACGTGTTCTGTGTTCCTCGTTGTCTGACAAGACAATAATTGTTTTGCAGCACATCTTCGTGATATACAATGCCTCGCAAAAGTTTACAAAGAATTAAAAGAATTTTCTTTAGGTATTTCTAACTCAGTTTAATGAAACGTTTACTGCTAAAAATGCATATATTTAAGCCTTTAGTCTGCAGTGGTTAAGAAATTAATTAAAATCAACCTTCTTCACTTTTACGAAAATTTACAATGATGTGTGAAATCTTGGTTTTCCCAAATAGAAAAAAGATTGACCATGTACTTAACACAAAAAGGCGAAATCAGATTTCGCATGTAGGTGTTAAAATGATTTTTGACGAATGGGTGCGACTTGCAAGATCAAAAAGGACTTTGCGAGTAAATGCGAAAAATGTAGATTATAATAAAACGACTTAATCAACGTCAGTCAGTCAGAGAGAAATGGGAGCCGCGAGACGAAACAACTAAAAATGTAACTTCAACTTCAATTTACTCGGATATTGTCCTCTTTCTCTTTGTTTTTATCTCTTTCAACGATTAATACTACGAACATTTTGTACGAACTCTACAACTTGTGTTATTCTTTCTTTATAATAAATTTCTATTTTAACATTCAAAATGTACATTTTATTCTTACACTATTCCACACTATTGCCGACAAACAACCTTCTAATGAAAACCTTTTGATAATTTTGATAATGATAAGTTCTGCATAAAACTTGTAAGCTGTAGGGAGCTCGGTTAAGTAAGACACAAGGCCGAACCAAAGAAATATTAACCATCTCCCACAAATTAGAGGTTATTTTCAAGAGCATCAATGAGGTTTACTTTGTAAGACGTGGCATAATTTCTTATTGGTTGTGTCTTTAGCGGAGATGCCTACTTAGGAACTGATTACATCAGGAAGATCACTGATGAAGATTATGGAAAGTGTAAGGCTTAGGATAAATACTTGAGGAACACCCGTGTTCGTATGATAGAATCTTGAAGCATGCCTATCAATATGAGCTTCATTACGCGATTTAGTAGGAACAGTTGGGTTAAATTCAAACGTCCAGTTATTCCATAGTTCTGTAGCTGTATTTCCAGATATCCAGGGCAACAGCTTGAACTTCCCCGTTCTTATGAACAGCTTGGCATATGTATTCGGTGATTGTCGATAGCATATTAGCAGTAGAGTTGTCGAAGCGGAAGCCATACTGTTTGTAAGAGAAAAAGGTTGTGGGACGGGAGTCGATGAATCACTTCAGCATTGACAATAGCCTTGAACGCAAATTTCGCTAGTAGGCTTATAGAACGATAATTAGAGGGGTTGGAAGGTTCTCCATATTTTTGAAAGACACGTAATGTAGATGAGGACCTTCAACAAGCAGGAAAACAAGAAGCAGATAAACATAGTTGTAGAGTTTGGAAAAAGAGGGGAGAGTTCAGGGCGCATTTCTATCGGACTGGAATTTCATCTTCGCTTGTCTTATGTGGGTTCAAGCTTAGAAATTATGTTAGAGACCAGAGAGTGTGTTTAGCTTCAGTTCTACGTGGGAAGTATATACTCCAGACGAATCAAATGTAGAATTGGATAAGAATTTGTGAACAAAGCACTCGACCTTGTCCGGTGTGGCTGTGATGACCTCAGATTTATAAACATGTGTTGTTTAACACATTTTTGCAGAACCAGCAGTTGTTTCTGGCGCAAAACTTGTGGAATGCTATACGCTGAGCAAGCAGGGAAGAACCAAGGAAATGAATGAGATTGAAATCGGAACTTTTTGACTGGGATGAAAGCATCGATGCCAACTTTTACCCAGGTGGAGACTTCAGAGGAGCAGTCTTCAACAGGGAGACGAAACACTTTGTTCCAAGGGACATCACAACTGAATCACGGAACGACACCCAGTCCGCTCTTTGATAGCAGTAAGATATTCCGCTGGTATGAAGTTTCTGGGGGAAGGAGAGTAGAGAGAAATATGGACGGAAACCACAGCATGATCAGAATTGCCGAGAGGGCAGAGCTGTATGGTATGGCAAGAGTCAGGGATAGAAGTGAAGCAAAGATCTAGCAGGGAAGTGTGTCCTTCGGTGATACTGAGGAAACGTGTAGGGAAATCCACTACTTGCTTGAGTTATTGAGAAGTGCAGTGTATAGATACCAGCAAGATTAGTGACAGAGTTTTTAGCTACTTAGCATGGTGAGGGCATTGAAACCACAGAGTAAAAATATATTAGCAAACGGGTGCAAGAAAATGCCCTTGTCTATATTATAAGAAATACTGTCTAACAAGGAACATTCAAGAGAAGAAAGGAGGCGGCAGAGAAAGAAAATATAGCTAGTTGAATCAAGTAGAGCAAGACGGTGACAGACATATTTAAGAATGGTCAAGTGAGTCATGAGAAAGCACGCTAGACAGAGGGAAATGTTTCCAAGCCATGCATGTGGACACTGAAATTCTTCTTAATGAGGGGAAAATAACCAGTAATCGAGAAATCAGGAGAAAGGATTGTAGGGTTAAGATTGGTTTCGCAGAAAGCTAGGATGTCTGGGAACCGTTCGTGGAAGAAAGATTCCCACACTGCAAAAGGTGGTACGCATCCCATCGATGTTAGAGAAAGAAATGTTGTGTGGTTTAAGCGATTTTGTTTGGCTGTTTTAGTTCTGTATCTCTGGTTGTGAATATTAATTTTTGTTTTTGGAAAGAAGAGGCCTCGAGTAATGGTAGCAGATGGTTATCAACTGCATCATGCTTAGGAAGGAAGCTGGTGAAGGGTGCTGAATAGTGTGGCCTTGGGCCCACTGATATCGCTTGCAGAGACACCCATTCATGCACGTCATTGCATTGTTAGAACGGTATTATGCAACTGTTGATCAGAGTCGTAGCTCTAGACGCTATACAAGAGTAAGGGTTCCTAACTACGAGTCGAAAGCAGCAACTAGAAAACTACCAACCCGGTACCCTCATTCTAAAGTGACGTTCACACCATGTCCTACACATCACAGAAAATTAGTGAGAATGACAATATTAAGGCCCGAGGAGAGAAAAAACTGAACACTTTCCTAAGCAGAAGTCAAGGTATGAGCCTCTACTTCTGTTCAAGAGAAGAGGGAGGAATATGGGCCGGGCGATAAGAGGCCCTATCTTCTTCAATTGAACAAATAAACAAACACGGCAGCTGCTTAATATTAGCGAGTTAGTAGGAAAATAATGTTAATCCATTGTATAGGAAAATTCTCCTTTTTGGGAATTCAAATCGAAAAAAAAAACGAATCAAACCAAGTGAAAGATTTAATCTAGACTATCCTATAAATATCAAGCTGGCTAAGATGCGAGAAGTCAGTCGACAAACACGAGGTAGGAATGGTTGAAACAACAAAAAAAAGTCCTTACAATCAGCTGAAAATAAAAGACCATAACAAATAAGATACGGGCAAGCTCTGCTCAAAAGATGATGTCGCCCGAGTGAAATAAAGTAACTTTTTTTTAAGTAGTGAAATTTCTTGCTTTATTTTTTAGAAGATTATAGTCGACGACATTAAGTAAAGAATGGTAGCGTGATGGGACCGGATTAGTAGGGAGGTTGGAATGCGAGAATGTGATTAATAAGTAAGAACATGTTCGTTTCGTTCTTTTCGCGAATTTGATCGAAAAGTTAATTCTACTTTTTTAATAAACGCCACATGAATGAGTAACAAATCCCACTTAGATTTGAGGAGGGTCTGTCCTTCCAGTATGTCACAAACTATTTCGTAAAATCATCCTAGAGAGCGAGATGAAGTAACAGTGCTTATGGCTGACCCACAGTACATTTTGTTTTCTTTAAATTTTTTTCTCCTTCAATAATATGGAACATTTCTGTGGCAGGAGCGTGTTTACAAAGTCTCAGCCAGTTTTTATGAAAGACATTTATGAATTGCTGACAAAGATATTTCAATACCTTCACAAAGCGAGAAAGAAAAAATATGATTTAAGACTATGATTCAAAAGAATATGGTTTAAGAAAAAGTGTTCTGGTATATTGGAGTGGTAAGTGGTGTTATGATATATTAGAGTAGTTTTAATTATTTTGTTCATCCTTCCACTTGTCTAAGAAAACCTCACGGTCGAAACCCGGGTTGTGAGGTTGGTTAGCATTTTAGCCTCTCTTAAATATCTTTGTTCTACATATTCGATGTTGGATATTTATTGACCACTTGTTGCTGTTTACACAGTTTAGTCGCTGCTGTTTTCAGCCTTTTTTACATTTTTCAATCTATCTATCTATCTATCTATCTATCTATCTATCTATATATATATATATATATATATATATATATATATATATATATATGATATAATTATATGGTTATGTCAATTTTTCATTGCTACATGACAATTTCTATGTTTCGAGATTAATTCTCATCATCAGGCAATGCTGGTAGCAATGAAAAATTGACATAACCATATAATTATATTATATTATATTAAGCTCTATAATACTCATTATATTGAGCACTGTTCATAATAAAATAAATGCCAGAAAACTCAAGATATAAAAAAAACCTCGAGTCCTCTTCACTTGAAATATATATATATATATATATATAATTAAGGAAATCATCGAGCTTTATATTCGACTTCAACAAAATGCAGAAAGCACAGGACTCTTCCGTGGTGGAACTCCTCCAAGTTCCTTTGCCCATAGGATTCGTGAGAAGCGGCGCAAGTCATCGAGCTTAATTCGTTACCAGGGCCCGTGTAACATTTGGTATGACATCAGCTTAATAACCCAACTGGTAGTGGATGCGCACTGCTGATGAGTCCCAAATATAGGACGAAACGGCCGTCCAGTGCTTTTTGCATTCTGTTGAGGTCGAATATAAAGTTCGATGATTTACTTTATTATATATATATATATATATATATATATATATATATATATATATAATCCTGCGTTTACAGCACGATTCGGTGTTTTATGCCCTATGTAATCATCAGATGTATATTATGGACTGACCGTGCCAGGATTTGAATCTATGTTTCTCACAACGTTAGCGTTATATGAATATAGTCATATAGTATAAAACTGGAACGATATATTTTAATTTAATTTAAACTAAAAATCTTTAACCGGGAGAATATTTCTAAGGCTAATGGTCGATACATATATATCAATACTTGCTGTTTTAGTTGAGGAAAAAAAACTACTACTTATAGAAAAATCTAAAAGGATATAAATAAATATACATAGAGTTAAACACTCAATTATATGTACATGCGTAAATAAATTATGTAGATGTTAATAAAACAGTGATAATTATAATTTAAACAGAGATATTAATTATATATTAATAAATATACATATTATCCGACGTTGGTGAAATGTGTGGAAGGGGAGTGTCATCAACGCAGACTAATACCTCTATTACTAATATCTATCTATCTATCTATCTATCTATCTATCTATCTATCTATCTATCTATCTATCTATCTATCTATCTCATTCCGTTCATTATCTATCTATCTATCTATCTATCTATCTATCTATCTATCTATCTATCTATCTATCTCATTCCGTTAATTATCTATCTATCTATCTATCTATCTATCTATCTATCTATCTATCTATCTATCTCATTCCGTTCATTATCTATCTATCTATCTATCTATCTATCTATCTATCTATCTATCTATCTATCTCATTCCGTTCATTATCTATCTATCTATCTATCTATCTATCTATCTATCTATCTATCTATCTATCTCATTCCGTTCATTATCTATCTATCTATCTATCTATCTATCTATCTATCTATCTCATTCCGTTCATTATCTATCTATCTATCTATCTATCTATCTATCTATCTATCTATCTATCTATCTATCTCACTTCATTTCTGTTTAAATCTTTGCATATCTATCTATCTATCTATCTATCTATCTATCTATCTATCTATCTATCTACTGGTCGTAATTATTTGACCAACCCAGGTTTTTTTCAAAAGAAATGATGTATTTCATACTATTTTTAGTGTTTATTGCCAAAAAAAAAAAAATAGAATGGTTCTTTTGTTATTATTAATTTGCAAAATTTTACAATGCAAGGAAACAAAGATGAACTCGTCCGAATCCGCCTGAACTTTCTTCATTCTTTCATTGATGAAACTGCAATATAGGTAATTATTAAATATTTATAAATTCACTCGATGCACAAGTTATAGTGCGCTATTAAACAAAAGAACCATTCTATTTTACAATTTTTCACTTGGCAATAAATATTCAAAAATAGTATGAAATACATATTTTTTTTAAAACACTGGACTGGCCTAATAATTATGGCCTGCAGTAATTATTAGGCAGGCCATATTAGCCTGGCCTAATAATTACTGCATTATTTAGTAATAATGCAGTAATTATTACTAAATAATAATAATTTAGTAATGATTATTTATTATAATATGCATTATAATATGTATTATATTATGCATTATAATATGCATTATAACTAATGCATATTATAAATAATATGCATTAGTTATAATGTATATTATAACTAATATGCATTACTTATAATATATGCATATTATAAGTTAATATGCATATTAGCTTAATATGCATATTAAGCTAAGCTTAATATGCATATGCTTAATATGCACATTAAGCATAAGCTGCTTAGATGCAGCTTATGCTGCATCTAAGCTACGTTTAAAAATCATAGGTAGTGATTTTTAAACGTAGCTTAGATGCAGCATAAGGCCCAAACTAGGGGAACCCAGTGAAGATCGAACTCGCTAATCTCTTGTGATTATTCTAACAAAACAAACCTACAATTCATTACACCACGCCGAGGTGCACAAATGGTCTTCTAATCGCAGATTAGATGAAGCACATGCCCAAAAGTATGGAGTTCCCTTCGAACTCCTCAGTTGTACCGGAACTAGCGAAACAACCTTCCTAATCATTATACCAAGGCGAAATGCCCTTTGTGCGTGTAAACATATATATATTTTAGACATGTTACATTAAATAAATTGCAAACATTGTGTCTGCTTATTTTAATATATACTAGCAGTATAGCCCGGCGTTGCTCGGCTGTAATGAAAACTTTAAAACTAATCCATGGTCCGGGAGATCAAACTCTTTGGACGTTGGCACGAAAGTCTAAAAAGCAATAGTTGTTTCCAGTTAAAGCGAAACCATAGACTGAAAGAAAAATAAATGGATGTAAGTCAAATTTTGATTTCCTGGTATCGATATCAAGTAAGCTTTTTCGTCGTAAACTGAATTTTGAAGACTAAATAAGTCCTCTGAGTGGAAATGGTATCATGGCTGAGACTAAGAACTACTATTATATCTACTTAGAGCCCAACCAGAAGAAAAAATCTAAAATAAAAGGACTGAAAAACAATGCAAACATACAACCAGATAAACAGACACACACATAAATATCTTGCTTTTATATATATATATATATATTATCGATTTTCTACACTATTGTCAGAACTGCAACCTTGAAACTTCTGAATATCGTTTCTTATGTCTTTGTCTATGAGTGTATCAAATTTGATTAAAATCAGACCACTCCTTCTATAACCCGATTTCTTCGATTTTCGATATTTATCGGGGGTACCTCGACAAAAAAACCTAGCTAAGAACACTCGCAGACGCTTAGAGTACAACTGTGTAAATTTTCAAGAAAATCGGTTCAACCGTTTCGCAGTCTATAGGTAACGGACTCACACACACACTGACACACATACACACATACACTCGCACAAAATTTTATTTATAAAACAGTTTAGATATATTTTGAAACGTAGCTTAGATGTAGCACAAGGCCCAAACTAGGGGCACCTAGTGAAAATCGAACTCCCTAATCTCTTGTGATTTTTCTATCTATGAGTGTCGTTATATGAAGTTTAATTTGTTACCGTTTCGTTACCGTGGTACAGTTGGTATGACATCTACTTAATAACACAACTGTCTGGGTTTCAATTCCTGGTAGTGGATGTGCACTGCTAATGAGGCTCATATATAAAACAAAACGTCCAATGCTTTCTGCTGAGGTCTAATAAAGAACTTGATGAATTATCTAATTATTTCAAAAATTTTTCTACAATTTCAGTCAGTATACACACACACACACACACACACACACACACACACATATATATATATATATATATATATATATTTGTTTATACTTCTGGGAGATGAGGTATTATTTACATTGTTCGGACTGTTGTCCTCATCTCTATTGCTCTATTCATATTCATGGCTTTTCGGCCATTGTACGCTCCGGCCTTCTTCAAGTGATTGGAATTCCTTTATTTCGATCTGTAAGGATATTATTCTCGTTTTATGAGCCATTCTCTTTCCGGATTTCTTAGTTATCTCACTTTTATTCAGCTTACTAAGTTACTTGTGCACCACTGCTGTAGCCAGGTATTCAAATCAAAACGTTCTGGGTCAAGTCAGTGGAGGTAACTAAGGCTTTTTCTTACTGAAACATGTATCCTTTAGGATACTTCAGTGATCAAAATAAAGGGTTCGATTTTAAATTTAAATTACCTGAGGAAAGCCGGAGAGTACAACGGCTGAAACTCGTGAATATGAACATGGCAATAAAGTTGAGGACAACAGTCTAAACAACGTAGGTATAATATATATATATATATATATATATATATATATATATATATATATGGCCAGTGAATTTGCTAAAAGCGCTCGGAAAGTCAATACTTACGGAACATTTTTGCATTACTTATTTCCAGCAAATAGGAAACATGTAAGAATACTGGAAAAATTAAATAAAAAAACGAATAATATCTTCCTTGTCGGTCGTTTTTAACGAAACATGTTTAAAAGAAATATTGCTACATAATGCAGGTTTCATTGAATAATATAGACAAGTTTTGTCTATTAATTTTGTGTAGGATTCGTTCATACCGTCTGATATACTTGATGGTGATGTCGTTGAAAGACAACAAAAAATCACAGTATTTGTTGAATTTTTTATCGGGTCTAAGCTTTCGGCTCACATAAGCCATTATCAAAGAGTAAATATTAACACACATTCTCTTTATTGTTAATAGCTTAAATGTTCTATGTTTACTGTGTGTTAATATTTACTCTTTGATAATGGCTTATGTGAGCCGAAAGCTTAGACCCGATAAAAAATTCAACAAATACTGTGATTTTTTGTTGTCTTTCAACGACATCACCATCAAGTATATCAGACGGTATGAACGGATCCTACACAAAATTAATAGACAAAACTTGTCTATATTATTCAATGAAACCTGCATTAATGAAAAAATGCTGCCAAAATACACACAATATATATATATATATATATATAATTCCAAGTGAAGAGGACTCAAGGTTTTACCATTTTTACTACCTCGTCATTTAATTTATTATGGACAGTGCTCTATATAATAAATGTTATAGAGCTTAATCTAATTATATATAGATTAATTAATTGTACATTGAAACACGGAAATTTGCATATTTCGAGGTAGATACTTTTCATCAGGCAATGTTTAATGTTTGTTGTACAAATGATTTAAATTTAATGTAAAACATTTGTACAACCAACATCAAATATTGCCGAATGAAGAGAATCTATCTCGAACTATAGAAATTTCCTTGTCACAATGTACAATTAATTCATAACTGTCTCTCTCTGTCTATATATATATATATATATATATATATATAATGAGTGCGTGTGTTCAAAGTAAAATGTAGACACCAAGAGCAAATGTTTGTGTAGGGAAACAAGTGTGTGTGTGTATGTCAGTCTGTGTCTCTGTGTGTGTGTATGTATATGAGAAAATTAACTAGGGAGAAACAGAATATAAATGTGTGTGTGTGTAATTGAAAGAGAAGAAGTTGGGAGGAAGTGAGAGGCAGTATATATATATATATATACACAAAGATTGGAGACAGGGACTGGGAGGAAATATATGCACATATAAATTTGTGGGCTTGAAACAAAAAAAATAAATAAATAAAAAACGAAAGAAAGAAAGAAAAAGAAAAAAGAAGTAGAATGCAATATGCACGTTTTGAACCAAAGCTAATTTCCCTTTGAAACACTTGGACCAGCATTGATTTCCGGGCGAACCCGAAGATTAGCTTTCTATTTCTTCGGGACATTCCGGAAAGGGTGGCATATTCGCGTAAGTTTCAAGCCACAGAAAATAGAGACACGTGATTCGATCGACACAGCACCTGTCATGAACTTGTCAGAAATCGAAAGGACTGGAAAATATCAGGAAGAAAATCGAAAATCTGGAAAAAGAAATGATACCAGGCGAAATCTTCCCAATAATTGGAAGAAAAAGAGAATAAATACATCAAAAAATGAATTGGAGAAATGTGGAAATCGGTTATTACAATTCCGTAAAAAAGATAATGAAGATGCAAAAAAAAAAAAAGAAGACAAAAACCTATACAAGAAAGAGACAGAAAAGAGTGTTAGATAGATAGATAGATAGATAGATAGATAGTGAACAGTCTTGAATAGATAGATAGATAGATAGATAGATAGATAGATAGATAGATAATGAACAGTCTTAGATAGATAGATAGATAGATAGATAGATAGATAGATAGATAGATAGATAGATAGATAGATAGATATGAGAAGTCATTGAGATAGATAGATAGATAGATAGATAGATAGATAGATAGATAGATAATTGGAGTAGATAGACTAAACTATCGCCCGGTTCACACTCCACCCACATCTATTGAACAGGTGAAGAGGCTAATTGGAGTAGATAGACTAAACTATCGCCCGGTTCACACTCCACCCACATCTATTGAACAGGTGAAGAGGCTCAACCCTTGTTTCCTGTTTAGGATGCGGTTTCAGGTTTTCTCTTTTCCAATCTTTTCACTCTTACGTAGCCCCCTGCGCATCAGTGGCGTTACCGCCTTGCTTGGGGTGATATGATTAAAAAAAAAGAAAAAAAGATAAGAACAACACATAATTAGATAGATAGATAGATAGATAGATAGATAGATAGATAGATATGAGAAGACACACACACACACACACACACACACACACACACACACACACACATATATATGTAGATAGATAGATAGATAGATAGATAGATAGATAGATAGATAGATAGATAGATAAGAAAAGGACATAGATAGATAGAGAGAAAGAGAGAGAGAGAGAGAGAAAGAGCGAGATAGAGAAAGAGGCAGAAAGAGCGATAGATCTGTATTTATATTTCTCTGGTTGTATCCATCTTACTATACTTTAATATCAGAGATCTAATATAACTGTATATATTTCTAGTTCTATGCCACGTCCTATAATGTGCATACAAATTCTAGTATGTATCAAGTTCTGTATTCTATATGCATAAGAAAATTTCATCTCGTATATTAAAATATAGAACGTAAGATAGAACCAGGGAAATATATTGAGAAATTAAACCTCGTATATTATAATATAGAAACTTAGATATAGAAATAGAGATTCACTGATACAAATTTGAACTCCTATATTAAAACATAGAACGAGATAACTTGTAGCTATAGGGAGCTGGTTAATTTTTCTTTGATTCGGCCTTGTGTCATATTTAACCGAACTGACAAATTTTAAGCAGAAACATAATTAGGATTATCAAAAGGTTTTAATCATCTGGTTGATTGGTTGGTTGTCGGCAGGTTGGAATATGTGGAATAATCTAAGAATAAAATATACATTTTTCAAGTTAAAACGGAAATTTTTTAAAAGGGAAGATTAACAAGAATTAGTAGGAATTAATGTTCAGTTAGATAGTCAAGGGTATCAAGAGTTGTAGAAAATGTTCATAGTAGTAGTTGTTGAAAGTGTATATGCATACGTACGTACGTATGTATGTATGTATGTATGTATTCAGTAGAAATTTCTTTGGATGGAGAAGTAAAACAAATCAGCACACGAGAAGGAAAGAGAAAGAGAACAAGGTGCAACATGACCTTATCTCCGGCTGGATTTTAAATCCGAGATCACATTTTAGTTTTTTCGTCTCGTGGACCCCAACTAGCTGACTGACTGAAGCTGACCGGAGATTCTTTTAGTCTTCAGATTTTTTGCACTTGATCGCGAAGTCTCTTTTGGTCTTGCAAGTCGCTCCCATTGGTCAGCAAATAAGTTTAACACCTACACGCGAAATCTGGTTTCGACTTTTTCTTTAAGTATATGGTCAATCCGTTTTCTATTTGGGAAAAACCAAGATTTCACTCGTCAATGTGAATTTTTGTAAAAGTGAAGAAGAGAGTTGATTTTAATTCGTAATTTCCTCTCGCTACAAACTTACATATATATAAGAACATGTAAACATGTTAAGGGAATTAACGAATTTTTTTTTTTTTTTAACGAAACTTGGTTATAAGCAACCGAGAATTTGTAATGAATTATTTTGACATTATTTTTACCGATACTCGTATTTAAGTAGATATTCTGTTTTTAATTCAACAGTATTTTTATATTTATATCTACCATAGCACACATTTTCGTAATAAAAATTTATCGTAAATAATCAGGCCGGTAGATATAAATATAAAATCCTGTTTAATTAAAAACAGAATATCTGCTTAAATACGAGTATCGGTAAAAATAATGTTCAAAATAATTCATTACAAATTGTCGGTTGCTTATAACCAAGTTTCGTTAAAATTCGTTAATTTCCGTAACATGTTTACATTTGTTGACATTTACGATATATTTCAGAGCAGATATGGTTTGTTTACGGTAGATCGAAAATTGTGTTATATAAGCATGATAAAAACCTCGTCTGATCAAGAGGCTATTCATAGTCAAGTGGTTAAGACAGTACCAGATCAAATGGTAGCTTCCTCTATGTAAATAGGGGTCGCAGGTTCGAATCCTGCTGGATAGCACACATTTTCGTCATAAAAATTTATCGTGAAATAATCAGGCCGGTAGATATAAATATAAAATACTGTTTAATTAAAAACAGAATATCTACTTAAATACGAGTATCGGTAAAAATAATGTTCAAAATAATTCATTACAAATTGTCGGTTGCTTATAACCAAGTTTCGTTAAAATTCGTTAATTTCCGTAACATGTTCACATTTGTTGACATTACGATACATTTCAGAGCAGATATGCTTGTTTACGGTAAAATCGAAAATTGTGTTAAGCATGATAAAACCTCGTTTGATCAAGAGGCTATTCATGGTCGAGTGGTCAAGACGGTACCAGATCAAATGGTATGCTTCCCCTATGTCATAGGGGTCGCAGGTTCGATGTCTGCTTGATAGCACACATTTTCGTAATAAAAATTTTTCGTAAATAATCAATAATCAGGCCAGTAGATATAAATATAAAAATACTGTTTAATTAAAAGCAGAATATCTACTTAAATACGAGTATCGGTAAAAATAATGTTCAAAATAATTCATAAGAACATGTATAAACATTAGAGACAATGTTATATTAACAGCGACATATACATATAAATTAGATTAAAATATAGACATATAAAAACCCTTATATCTAAATATATGACTTGATATATAACAATATATGATAAATACATATTAGGTCTTATATATTAAAATATATAACGTGGCATAGAATGAGAGAAATATACATCATGTCATAATATATGTTATCTCGTTTAATACGAATCTGAGTGCTGGAGAATGACTAAGGCGGATCTCGCCAAACTTCGATCCTTTCACACCATATGCCTCCGACGAATACTGAGAATATTTTGGCCAGAGAAGATCTCCAATGAAGAACCGTTGAAGAGATGCAAGCAAGAGAACATGGGCACCATCATTACAAGAAGGCGGCGGAGATGGATTGGACATGTGCTCCGGAAAGATCCCCAGTCAATCACAAGAACAGCACTGCACTGGAACCCAGATGGCAAAAGAAAGAGGGGAAGATCAAGAACGACGTGGAGAAGTACGGTGAAGAATGAGATGAAAGCCATGCAGTACTCTTGGGGTTCCTTGACTAGTCTGGCCCAGGATAGGCAGAGGTGCTGAAGCTTTGTTACTTCGCTACACACCATTAGGTGTAAGGGGTGATGATGATGATGATACTCAATTAAAAAATGTGTGATAGAATTAGAGAAATATACATACAAATGAAATCTCGTATATTATAACATAGAAGTGGATTGAATAACAGGACATGTTGGGTTCTATATCCTTGGTTGCCAACCAGTCTCCCGCATAAAGTAATGGCAACCTTCCGCGTGAAAATCTTCTGCTCTGTTAATCGTGTATCATGAATGGCTCTTAACTAATTGAAAGAGACATGAGTGATTCGGGAGAAGAATATCCCGCACTAGGCTGCCATTGCTTTCTGCAGTAGACTGGTTGCCAGCCAAGGCTATAGAACCTAATCTGTCCTGTTATTTGACTGATAGCTTGAGGGAAAATAGATGTATTATATTATTAAAAGTAATTAGTGGGGGATCAGTTAATTACTTTATAACAATAGGAAAACTGATCTCCCATTTTATGTCCAGTACAAGCCTTAATCATGTTTCCAACTATTATATTCAGACAGTCAGTTAAGTACCATACGTTATACACGCTTTGGGCGATCATGTCTCAAAAGAGACATGACTGACTGGGCAGAAAATTATCCCACAGTAGGTTGCCATTCCTTTCTTCGGTAGATTGGTTGCCAGCCATGTATATAAAATCCAGTGATCGTAATAAAGACTTCGGTTCGAAATTCTTAGCATCTGAAGAAGTCCAGAGCGTAAAACGGCCGAAACGTCGTAGAAATGGCAAAAAAGATGAGGACAACAGTCCGAATGATGTAAATAGTGTAAATAAATAAAAAATTATTCAGAAAACCAATAGAA
Organism: Ascarosepion bandense; assembly: GCA_037127315.1. NCBI lineage: Eukaryota > Metazoa > Mollusca > Cephalopoda > Sepiida > Sepiidae > Ascarosepion > Ascarosepion bandense. The sequence goes on along the minus strand of JBBBDQ010000591.1, from coordinate 3,852,521 downwards.
ATATCATACAAAAGATAAAGAACAAAAAGAAAATGAAAAAGATAGTGAGGGAGAAAGAGAATGAGAATGAATGCGAAAGAGAGAGTCGAGAAGAGAGTTTTGAATCAGTTATGTAACATTATAATCAATAAAAACGGGGAAAATGAAAAAGAGAATGGCAGCAAAAGGAAGAATCACGTAAAGAGTGAAATAGACAAAATTTGTATGATTTCTTTTTTTTTATATTTTATTTAACAGTTGTACGTTGTGGTGCAGTGGACATCGACTTGGAGAGACAAATCAGGGGGTCAAGTTCGAATTCCAGTTGAATTCCTCGCAGTCACTTTCGCACAAATACCCTTGGGAAAGGTATTAAGCTGTCTCTTTCCTCCAGTTATGGGTTAAATAATAGGACAAATTGGGTTCTATAGCCTTGGCTGGCAACCAGTCTACCGAAGAAAGTAAAGGCAACCTACTGCGGGATAATCTTCTGCACAGTCAGTCATGTCTCTTTCGAGACATGATCGCCCAAAGCGTGTATCACGTAAGGCACTTAACTGACTGACTGAAGATAATAGTTGGAAACATGATTAAGGTTTGTACTGGACATAATCTATCTTAATATTTAACCAATAACCGGAGTAAAAAAAGATGGATTATTAGCTTTCCCAAAGAGATTTGTGCGTAAGTGAATGATACTAATTCGAATGGAATTCGAACTCAGCTCTCCGATTTCTCATTCTGAGCCTTTGTTTAATGCACGACGACATTAGTGATACAAGCTTTTCTAATTATTCCATAGCTGACAACGTCTGGTATTCCCAAACTGTCACCCATCGGGGTACTGAGGACTACGATGTTGCTTAACTTCAGTGCCCGTACAGATGTTTGTTGAAACAACATAATGTAGCCGTAGGCCCTTATCTTCTTTTTCTTTCATGTGCCTTGTCCTTTCAGGACGTAGGCGATCAATAGCTTCCATGTCTCCCTATCTTAGTGGAGCTTAGCACACTTTCTACTGTTACACCACGTAACCCCCGTTCTGCCAACCACCCGCTCAGACTAGCCAAGTACGTTAAACCGTGACCTTCGCTATAATAACAAGATTATAACATTTTATAAATAAATAAAGTAAACATTTATATATATTTATTGTGTTTTGCCATTCTTTTATTGTCATTAATTCAATTTTGAAAATTTTAATCACTTGGTAAAACATTGAACTTAACAATCAGTATCTGCCCTGAAATGATTTGTCTCCCTTTAGCTTGACTACACTTGATGACGTCGTATTTGAGTAGAGAGGCCATCTTCTTATAGCGAAGGTCACGGTTAGACAATGTTTTTCTCTGTCTCACCTTCCTTTTAACTGACCTGTTAGTATCAGGTCCTCCAAGCCCTCCTTCCTCATTGTATGTCCCAGCAACTTTAGCTGTGTCTTCCTGATGCTCAATATTAATTTCCTTTTCGTTTCCATCCTTTCGAAAACCTTATCATTGCTCACATGATTGATCCACGATATCCACAGCATCCTTCTGTAGAACCACATTTCAGTTGCTTTAAGTTTTTCCTCAGAAAAACAGAAAATATGAAAAGAGAAATAAAGAGATTTCGAAAGAGAGTGGGAGAGAGAGACAGAGAGGAAGTTTGAGCATTAAAGAGAGTAAAATCAAAGATGAAAATTATATAAACTCATATGATAGAGAAAGAGAGTTATGGAGAGAGGGAGAGAGAAAGAGAGTGAGATCTAATTAGAGAGATAAAGAGAAAAATATGTTTAAACTACTTATATATAATATCATATGGAATAAATTATGTTAACATAAAAGAAAAATGAAAGAAAAACTAGAGAGAGATAAGAAGAGAGAGAGAGAGAGAGATTTAGAAAGAGAGTGATGTAAAAAGAGATAAAGAAAAAACTTGTTTAAACTACTTATACATAATATATCGAATAAAAATATGTTAAAAAAATGGGAGAAAAACTAGAGAGAGATATGAAGAGAGAGAAAGAGATAGAGATAGAGAGAAAGAGAAAGAATTAGAGAAAGAGATTTAGAGAGAGAGAGTGATGTAAAGAGAGATTTTTTTTTATTGTGAACCGGAAAAAGATTTTTAACTACTTATAAATAATATATCGAATAAAAATATGTTAAAAGAAAAAATGGAAGAAAAACTAGAGAGAGATAGAGAAAGAAAGACGAAAGAGAAAAAAGAATTACAGAAAGAGATTTAGAGAGAGCGTGTTGTAAAGAGATATAAAGAAAAAATTGTTTAAAGTGCTTATACATAATATTATATCGAATAAAATATGCTAAAAGAAAAAATGAAAGAAAAACTAGAGAGAAATATGAAGACAGAGAGAGAGAGAGAGAGAGAGAAAGAGAGAAAGAATTAGAGAAAGAGATGTAGAGAGAGAAAGTGATGTAAAGAGAGATAAAGAAACAAATGAAAGAAAAACTAGAGAGAGATAGGGAAAGTGAGAGAGAGAAAAAAGAATTACAGAAAGAGATTTAGAGAGAGAGAGGGAGTTATCTAAAGAGAGAGAGACAGAGAGAGATAAAAAAATTGTTTAAACGTCTTATACATAATATCGTATAGAATAAAATATGTTAAAAGAAAAAAATGAAAGAAAAACTAGAGAGAGATAGGGAAAGTGAGAGAGAGAGAAAAAAAGAATTACAGAAAGAGATTTAGAGAGAGAGAGAGAGAGAGAGAGTTATCTAAAGAGAGAGAGAGAGACAGAGAGAGATAAAAAATTGTTTAAACGTCTTATACATAATATCGTATAGAATAAAGTAGATTAAAAGATAAAAATGAAAGAAAAACTAAAAATGAAGAAAAAATAGAGAGAGATAGGGAAAGTGAGAGAGAGAAAAAAAGAATTACAGAAAGAGATTTAGAGAGAGAGAGAAAGGTTATATAAAGAGAGAGAGAGAGAGAGAGAGAGAGATAAAAAAATTGTTTAAACGTCTTATACATAATATCATATAGAATAAAGTATGTTAAAAGTAAAAAATGAAGAAAAAATAGAGAGAGATAGGGAAAGTGAGAGAGAGAAAAAAAGAATTACAGAAAGAGATTTAGAGAGAGAGAGGTTATCTAGAGAGAGAGAGAGAGAGAGAGAGAGAGAGAGATAAAAAAATTGTTTAAACGTCTTATACATAATATCATATAGAATAAAGTATGTTAAAAGTAAAAAATGGAAGAAAAACCAATAAGAGACTGAGAACGAGAGAGATAGAGAATAATGTATAAATAATTTATATATAATAATTTATATATAATAATTTATATATAATAATTTACATAGATAAAGTCTCAACAACAAGAATAATAAAACAGAACCAAAATAAAATAATGAAATAATACAAATAAAAAAGACGAAATAAAATGAGAGATAACGACAAAGAGAGATGAAGAAAAAACGTGAATAAAAAGAGTCAGATTCAAGCCCTTATATATAGAGATAACATTAAGGACAATAATAAATCTAAAAAAAAAAAAAAAAAAAAAAAAAAGTCTCACCGAAATAACACAATAATGCTAACGAGATAAACGAACGAGATAACGTCCGGTGTTGAAGACAAGAAAAGGGCGAGATTTAAGCATGTGTTTAGCAGGATACTGTCTTCGTGTACCGCTGAAGATCCTGAGATTCTCAGACCCTAAAAAGCGTCAAGAAACACTACGCCAGCTCACAATATGAATTCTATTGTGTAGGTCCTTTTTTTCCCCTCCACGGTGTAACTCAATATAGTGCTATACGAAATGAAAGCCCAGAGTCCACAAAACAATAGGGCTAATGTTTTTATTTTCTGTTTTTTTTTTCTTTTTATATTTTCTTGACAGTGGAATGGATTGGATTCAAGAAGAGGTCACGAGCATAATTGAATACATGAGGCAGGTGTAACAAAAAAAAAAAATATTAATAATAAAATAACGGGCGAAATACCCAAGGTAAAATAATATGGACGTCAGCAAACAATGGTAAAACCTGGTAAAAAAGAAGGAGACCAGCAAAGGAAATATGACGTCGATGAAAGGTCCGTCTAACTATTCAGAATTTGGTTAAGCATTCTTCTTTCCAAAAAGATATTTTGTTCATTATCTATCTATCTATCTATCTATCTATCTATCTATCTATCTATCTATCTATCTATATGACCTATTTCCTTTCAGTCGATATTTGCCAGTGTAAGCCTTAGTTCAGTCCTTTGTATGTTTCTGTTAATATTTTTTTCCGTTATTATTTATCACTTTACATTGGTCTCATTTCTCTCATTCGCGCCCTCTCCATATACACCATCCTATCTCCACCCCATTTGCTTTTCATCTCTTTATATATATATATATATATATATATATATATATATATATATATATATATATATATGATGTAAAATGATTTATAAATGGAACTTTGTGTGTGTGTTTATGTGTGCGTATCCGTTACTTATAGACTCCGAAACGGCTGAACCGATTTTCTTGAAAATTTACACAGTTGTACTATAAGCGACTGCGAGTGTTCTTAGCTAGGTTTTGTGTCAAGGTACCCCCGATAAATATCGAAAATTGATAATCGAAAAAATCGAAAAACTAAAAAAATGTATATATATATATAATCTAAACTTATTTATAAATGGAAATTTGTGTGTGTGTGTATGTATGTGTGTCAGTGTGTGTGTGTATGTATGTATGTGTGTCAGTGTGTGTGTGTGTGTCCCCGTTACCCATAGACTCCGAAACGGCTGAACCGATTTTCTTGAAAATTTACACAGTTGTACTATAAGCGTCTGCGAGTTTTCTTAGCTAGTAATATGAACGTGAAAGTAGAGAAATATCTATCTATCTATCTATCTATCTATCTATCTATCTATCTATCTATCTATCACAGTCTTTTCATCAACACATCTATCTATCTATCTATCTATCTATCTATCTATCTATCTATCTATCTATCTATCTATCACAGTCTTTTCATCAACACATCTATCTATCTATCTATCTATCTATCTATTTTTCTATCTATCTGATCTTTTCATCAACACATCTATCTATCTATCTATTTTTCTATCTATCACAGTCTTTTCATCAATCTATCTATCTATCTATCTATCTATCTATCTATCTATCACAGTCATTTCATCAACACATCTATCTATCTATCTATCTATCTATCTATCACAGTCTTTCATCAACACATCTATCTATCTATCTATCTATCTATCTATCTATCACAGTCTTTATGTATCTATCTATCTATCTATCTATCTATCTATCTATCTATCTATCACAGTCTTTTCATCAACACATCCATCTATCTATCTATCTATCTATCTATCTATCTATCTATCTATCACAGTCTTTTCATCAACACATCCATCTATCTATCTATCTATCTATCTATCTATCTATCTATCTATCTATCTATCTATCTATCACAGTCTTTTCATCAACACATCTATCTATCTATCTATCTATCTATCTATCTATCTATCACAGTCTTTTCATCAACACATCTATCTATCTATCTATCTATCTATCTATCTATCTATCTATCTATCACAGTCTTTTCATCAACACATCTATCTATCTATCTATCTATCTATCTATCTATCTATCTATCACAGTCTTTTCATCAACACATCTATCTATCTATCTATCTATCTATCTATCACAGTCTTTTCATCAACATCTATCTATCTATCTATCTATCTATCTATCTATCTATCTATCTATCTATCCGTCTTTCATCAACATCTATCTATCTATCTATCTATCTATCTATCTATCTATCTATCTATCTATCTATCACAGTCTTTTCATCAACACATCTATCTATCTATCTATCTATCTATCTATCTATCTATCTATCTATCTATCTATCACAGTCTTTTCACATCTATCTATCTATCTATCTATCTATCACAGTCTTTTCTACCAACACATCTATCTATCTATCTATCTATCTATCTATCTATCACAGTCTTTTCATCAACACATCTATCTATCTATCTATCTATCTATCTATCTATCTATCTATCTATCCCCGTCTTTTCATCAACACATCTATCTATCTATCTATCTATCTATCTATCTATCTATCTATCTATCTATCACAGTCTTTCATCAACACATCTATCTATCTATCTATCTATCTATCTATCTATCTATCACAGTCTTTTCCATCAACACATCTATCTATCTATCTATCTATCTATCTATCTATCTATCTATTTTTCTATCTATCACAGTCTTTTCATCAACACATCTATCTATCTATCTATTTTTCTATCTATCACAGTCTTTTCATCAACACATCTATCTATCTATCTATTTTTCTATCTATCCCAGTCTTCATCAACACATCTATCTATCTATCTATCTATCTATCTATCTATCTATCTATCTATCTATCTATCACAGTCTTTTCATCAACACATCTATCTATCTATCTATCTATCTATCTATCTATCAGTCTTTCATCAACACATCTATCTATCTATCTATCACAGTCTTTTCATCAACACATCTATCTATCTATCTATCTATCTATCTATCTATCCCCGTCTTTCATCATCTATCTATCTATCTATCTATCACAGTCTTTGTCTATCTATCTATCTATCTATCTATCTATCTATCTATCTATCTATCTATCACAGTCTTTTCATCAACACATCTATCTATCTATCTATCTATCTATCTATCTATCTATCTATCACAGTCTTTTTCATCCAACACATCTATCTATCTATCTATCTATCTATCACAGTCTTTTCATCAACACATCTATCTATCTATCTATCTATCTATCACAGTCTTTCTATCAACACATCTATCTATCTATCTATCTATCTATCTATCTATCTATCTATCTATCTATCTATCACAGTCTTTTCATCAACCATCTATCTATCTATCTATCTATCTATCTATCTATCTATCTATCGATCTTTTCATCAACATCTATCTATCTATCTATCTATCTATCTATCTATCTATCTATCTATCTATCTATCTATCTATCTATCTATGCAGATAGGTGTGTGTTTGTGACCCTGGGTTTCGCACTTGTAATCGTCAGACAAACTGATAAATTTTTATAAAAAAATGACTAAATGTAGGGCTGCGTATTTTGGTGCATTTTTGTGAAATTGGGAGGGAAAGTGGGAGGGAAAGTGGGAGGAAAATTTCCGCTCGTTACAGACGCAGACATATATACAATACACATTTGTACACCCATTGACATGCACAAAGACACACACACACACACACACACACACACACACACACACACACACACACGCCCGCCCACCCACCGGGGCTCACACAAACATAACTATATGCGACCTGTATGGGGCTTCGCATATATATATGTATATGTGTGCCGTTGCGCACATATGTACACATTCGGTTGGTGTATTCAAATAGTGTAGCAATGTCAACGCGCGGACGGTTGTCGATTTCTCGTACGTACATATGTACATATGATGTGGTCTGTATGAAACTATGATAGGTAAAAATTGTTATTATTTCATTTCTTAATTCTTCAACGTCATTAATATTTCAGTTCATAATTCTTTCAGACCATTAATGTTTGAATTCCTAATTATTCCACACCATAAATATTCAGTTCCTATTTTATTTAACATCATTAATATTCAATTTTTAATTCTTCCACACCATTAATGTTCAGTTTTTCATTCTTCTACAACATTAATAATTTAGTTCCTAATCTTTCTACACCATTAATATTTGAGTTAGAATTTGTGTTTTTTTTAACGGCATATCAACACCTCTGTGGGTTATTTAATGCCAAAAAGGAGGGGTTTTAAGTTATTTCTTTTAATGTTCGGTTCTATTGAGAAGGGTGATTTATTCAGATTATAATGAAATTTGTTTGTTTTACATGAATGCTTATTTTAGAAAACTGCACATGCCTTCTAGTTTTATATCCAAAAATGTTTTGCTGGGAATAAATTTTTCTTTCAATTATGTATCATGGCAATACTTCTTTCTTAAAAAATCTATCGTTGGTAATATTTTTCCTTAAAAAATGTATATCTTTCTATAAAAGTCCATTTTTATGTATATATTTCTATAAAAGTGTATTTTTATACTTTCATAGTATTTTGACCCCAGTTTGGGGGTTAATTATTTGCCCATAGCTGGGACCCTCACAGGTGCTACCACTCCAGGTCAGGGTGAACCTGAGAATAACAGCAATTACGAAGTGGTTCCATGCTCTTCATAACCTCCCAATCAGAGGCCTTGCTGCGGGATGCAGTTTACCATCATGCCCTGGACTAATATTAACGTTTCAGTTCCTAATTCGTCCACACCGTTGCATTTTAATGATTTTATTGCCTTGCATGAGGTGGAATTGATGCAAGAAATCTACCACAGTTCCATTCGTTTCTTTATTTCTATCTAAGTTTCTTTCATTTTCTTTCTTTCTTTCTTTCTTTCTTTCTTTCTTTCTTTCTTTCTTTGTGCTTTGTGATGCAGTGGATATAGACTCCTGGACACTTGCACGTTACTTGTTCACCAGTACTTAGGGACACATGATCCAGTGGATATAGACGTTGGTTAATTCCTGTGACTTGACCCAAAGAATTGTGAGTTCAATACCAGACTACAGAAGTAGTGAACAAGTAACTTACAGAGTTAGAGAGAGATAACATGACTTCAAATCGAGGCTTTACGCAAAGAATCAGAATGATATACTCCAGTGATTGTAATAAAGGGTTAGGTTCGAAATTCCTAGCCCCTGAAGAGAGCCGGAACGTACAACTGCCGAAACGTCATACAAATGACAACCAAGATGAGAACAATAGTCCGAATAATGTAAATGCTATAAAAGAAAGGGCACATTTGAATAATAAATAACTGTGGCCACGGACCATATGTGGCAGTAATATTCTAATCATGAACGAATGGTACACCTATAGATGTGTAAGATAGATTCTAGTGTGAAAAATTATCTCATCTGAAACAGTGAATCAACCTTCATAGCAACTGACCTAGCAATGTATTCAATATAGTCTTACGACTTCTTGTCAAATGAGAACATTAGAAGTCACAACGAGTCACTTCAGTGGAGGTTAGCATCAGCCATGCTCGTGGATGGTGGAGAGTGTTATCTTAGATGATTAATTAATAGAAGTTTAATTTGGACACGCTAAAAATGCCAAGAAGTTTATGTAGGGCCTTGAAGTTTTTCCCGTCTGAATCAATCCTGCACATATATAAATCTCCCATCCGCCCGTGCATTGAATACTGCTGCCATGTCTGGTCGGGTGCACCTGCTATCCATCTTAGGGTGCTTGACAAAATCCAAGGAAGAATTTATAATGCGATCGATCCCGACTTGGCAGCTCAGATACAGTCACTTTCTCACCGGTGCAATTGTTGTATATCAATAAACAGAAAACACCATATATATAAAAATATAAGTTATATTTTTATTAATGACGATGGACCGTGTAGCCTAGGGAACAGAGAGCGAGAGCGCGCTTCTAAGGGTTGACGGGGGGGGGGTCGTCTGTTGCTCCTCTGGTCTGGTCTGGCTTTCTCGTCTGCCTCTGTCTCGTCTCTCTGACTGCCCGGCGAATCCGTGTTTTCGCGGTCTTTATATATCTTCCAAAACCGGGACTTGTTTCTTCCGGCTTTGCCTTGATCACGCGACGCCCACGCGACGCCTACGTAATTCTCAGAGTCACCTGTCTGTTTGCCTCTGAGTTATTTCCGCATCTGCCGGAAATAGGGTCAAAGTGACATCCGTTACTTTTCACCGACCGGAAACAACACGGCTTGTATCAGCCTTTCTTGGGTGGGCCAGACCGTTATATTACACAATGTGGGTTCACTGCGTCTCTTCTACAAATATTTTCACAGCTTCTGCTCCGATGAATTTAGCTCCCTGGTCTCCACCTATATATGAATTTATTCGAGCCACAAGATTAGCAATTAGGTCCCACCATTTTACTGCGAAACCAATAAAATGTAAACGCAAATTCTACTCCATCAGCTTCTTTTCTCGCACTTCCCGCCTGTGGAATTCCCTTCCATTTACTTGCTTCTCCGACAGCTACAGTCTGCAGGAGTTTAAATATAAAGACGATAGCCATCTCCTATCTCGCTGACTTACATCCTCTCTCTCATGCTCTTTTCTCCGTCCACTCCTCTCTCATCAGTATTCTCATCCTGCTCTTACTCACTTCCCTGTAACCTGTTACTCTTTCTCATAACTTTCCCCCTATGTAACCCCCTGTGCACGAGTGCCAGTAAGCTGCCTTGCTTGGGGCGATATGATTATGAAAAAAATAATAACTGTGGCTCCGGACCACATGCGGCAGTAATATTCTAAGCACGGACGAATGGTAGACTCATATATATGCAAGACTAGCAGTATAGACCGGCGTTGTTCGGATGTAATGAAAGCTTTAAAACTAATCCATGGTCCAGGAGCTTAGACTCAGCCTAAAGAATATTTGTGTGAAGTTTGGTGAGAATCGGATTAAAATTGTGAATTTGTATAAAGGACATACAGACAGATAAACAGACACACACACAAACATCTTGCCTTTTATCAATTTTCTGCACTATTGCAAGAACTGCAACCTTGAAACTCCTGATTCTCGTTTCTTATGTCTTTGTCTATGAGTGTATCAAATTTGATTAAAATCGGACCACTCCTTCTATAACCCGATTTTTTCGACTATCGATATTTATCGGGGGTACCTCGACACAAAACCTAGCTAAGAACATTCGCAGACGCTTATAGTAAAACTGTAAATTTTCAAGAAAATCAGTTCAGCCGTTTCGGAGTCTATAGGTAACGGGCACACACACACACACACACACACACACACACACACACACACACACAGACAAAGTTCCATTTATAAATAAGTTTAGATTTAGATAGATTCTGGAGAGAAAGATTGTCTCGCCTGAAATAGTGAATCGACTGTCCTAGCAGCTGACCTAGCTATGTCTTCAATGTAGTCTTTCTACATCTTGTTAGCTGAGAATATTAGCCTGAGAAGTCACAGCGAGTCACTTTCCTGTACGTCAGCATCAAACATGCTGATGGAAGATGGAGAGTGGTCTCTCAGACGATTAATGAATAGAAGTTTAATTTTGAGACGTTAAGTGCCAAGTCATCATTTGTAGCGGTTAACGACGACCTTGAGGTCCTTTTGAACATCAGCTGCCATTTTGAATTTGTCGAACTGATTAGCCTTAAAAAATGACGAAGAAAAACTGTGATAGATAGATACAAAGAAAGAAGGAAACTATGATAGATAAATAGGTAGATAGATAAAAGAAAGAAGAAACAAAAATAATAGTTCGATATATCGAACAATAGATTAAAGAAAGAAATAAACTGTGTTAGATAGTTCGATAAATACATGTACAGGGTGTCCATAAGGTTCGCGTGAACTTAAAAACTATAACTTTATTTGTATTTGTGACAGAAATAATCTGTGAAAAAATATTATAAAGTTTAATGTACCTAATTTTATGTATGGTTATTGAATAATTCTTTGCCACAACAATTCTTAGATAAGTAAACAGATGGATCGGAAGGGGTGGACTATTTGATTGGCTTCCATGTTTACCAGATTTGACGCAATTAGATATTTTTTCATATGAAAACAATTGTGTATGCAACCAAACTTAGTTCATTATAATATTTGAAAGCTAAAATAACTAATTTGATTTCAGGCATTACTGTAAATCAATTGGCAAATGTTTTCCGTGAACTGCAAAATCGTATTACCCTTTGTATTGCTAATGATGGAGGACATGTGGAAACTTAAATAAAATTTCAATAAAACCTTAAAATATACAGATTCAATTCTTTCTAATCCTTTTTACAGATTATTTCTATCGCAAATACAAATAAAGTTAGATTTTTTTAAAAGTGCATACGAACTTTATGGATACCTTGTATTTAAAAACTTACATGAAAGCCTAATGGTAAATAGATAAGACATTATTATGTGACTATGACTTTATGGACACTCTGTATAAAGATGAATTTTGTGCTGTTAAAGAAAAGAATGTAATAATTGATGATTATTTTTTATGAGTAACTTAATTTAAACATATATTAACGATTAAAATAGTCGCAAGTGGGCACAAATGAGTCGTGAAGAGTGTCGCACTAACTACGACATTCACTAGAATTGTAATATCAATCCATGGGATTAAAATTTTTTTCACTAATCTTGTTTTCCAGTCTTTGACTTTGGAATGTAATTAACTCGAACTGCGTATTGATACGAGCATTATAACACTTTGTATTTAATTACCGGTTATTACCACCTGTTCAAACCAATTTTACCTGGGCCTCTTTTCATTGACACTATCGTAGCCAAGATACTATTTAACCAGCCGGTGCCACCCACGGGGCAGAAATCATTAATCTAATTTTGTAATATCGACAATATCCGTCTGCTTCGGGGATCCGATTGCTCATTACTCGATTCTAATTGGTATAAATTTAGGACTTGGTTGCCTGATTACATGGTGACTGGGTTCTCCATAAATTCCACCTGCGCTTGGAAAAGAACCATAGATGAATTTGATTGATTCGTTTTGTACGTCTTATCAACCCTTTGCAAGTTATTTAAAGCCAGAAAAATTTTTTAGATTGTATGCATTTGTTTTGGAGATAATGGTTTGGTAATATGAATTCTTTGCTGATTAACTCTGTTATATACATTAATATGATCATTAATAGGTATGTCTAAATCCTCATAAAAACGTTGGGCACTATTGTTAGGGAGGTAGATTTTTGCCTAGCGATTAACATCACTCAAACGCTTTTCTGACGTTGTCACAATGTCTGCCTTCGGGCAGAGCCTAACCAAGACGAGGCTACGCCAAAGATTAGAGTTAAGTTTGGGGAAAGTAGACTAAAATTTTCGCTCGAAAAAACACTCATATTAAAAAGGCCTTGTGCCACATCTTATCTCAGATGGGGAGGCAGCTATATTGCTGTCTAGCGATATGAAAATCTACTTGCCTTTGGTTCAAAGCTCCAATCCTCAGAGAGGCATCCTCTCAAGCTTTACATCTCATCATATCAGCTTTAAAATGATGAGACCCACCTGCCAATCAGATACTGCGCTTAAATTCCTAAAGGAAAATATATCTCACTGTGCTGTTCAAGGTAATATATTGGTGAGGATTTAGGAAATATATAGTAAGTGAGGTAACATTTCCATCATCTTCAAAACTGTCAAAACGCTCACAGATTCTTACGAAAAGTAAAAAGAAACTTTTGAAAAAAGAAAAAAATACGCATATTTTTTTCGGCCACGCACCGAAAAACAAATTATACCAGTAATTTTGTTTATATAGAAAATCATTGAGAAAATCAGATTTGTTTTTTTTATCATCTATGAGCTGGAGGTTGTATTCAAACAGAAGAAAGAAACTACGAATTTAGGTACCTCCACTCAATTGCCAAAAATAAATAAATAAATAAATAAACAAACAACAGTATATCATGATGTTAACTTAATAATGACAAAGTTTTATCATCAAAGTGTTTTTGCCATTATTAGGAGGAATAATCAAATTTTGTCGTTATTATTTTTTTTTTTTAAATCCTTTCTAACACGTTCGAAATTTTAATTAAAATTTCATTTTTTGTTTTCCGTCAGTGATTCTCGGTATGTTTACTTAAGGAGACTATCAAGAAAATGGAGTCGGTCGAGTAAATGATTTTGGGTGCGAGTAAATATTCCCTCGCTCTCGACCACCGGTCCATTGATTTCTTTTTCAAATCTCAAAGTCTGGTTGTAGCATCAAGATTTTTCCAGATTTAAACAATTTGTAATAAAGATTCTATTCAAATATGACAAAATGTATAACTTTATTCGGCTTGCCAGTAGATTCGTTTTAAGCTGATATATTTAAAGCTCTCTTTGACGTTGTTTGTTTTAGATTCATGCAATATAGTAATTTGACGTGGTTAATGGCTAGCAGGCTAGTCTCTCCATATAGATTTTAACTGAAAAGTGTTCGATCATCACTAGGTTGAATTATTCTTTATGTCTTGTAGCACATCCGAGCTATGATAAAAAAAAATCACCTGGGCACTTCAATATTTTCTTCCTTTTTTTTTAATCATATCACCCCGGACAAGGCGGTAAGGCTACTGATGCGCAGGGGGCTACGTAAGAGTGAAAAGATTGGAAAAGAGAAAGCCGGAAACCACATCCTAAAAGGGAACAAGTGATGAGCCTCTACACCTGTTCAATAGACATGGGTGGAGTGTGAACCGGGCGATAGTTCAGTCCATCTACTCTAATTGGAAAAATAAATAAGGAAAAGTGAAAAGATTGGAAAAGAGAAAGCCGGAAACCACATCCTAAACAGGGAACAAGGGATGAGCATCTACACCTGTTCAATAGACATGGGTGGAGTGTGAACCGGGCGATAGTTCAGTCCATCTACTCTAATTGGAAAAATAAATAAGGAAAAGTGAAAAGATTGGAAAAGAGAAAGCCGGAAACCACATCCTAAACAGGGAACAAGGGATGACCCTCTACACCTGTTCAATAGACGTGGGTGGAGTGTGAACCGGGCGATAGTTCAGTCCATCTACTCTAATTGGAAAAAAAATAAGGAAAAGTGAAAAGATTGGAAAAAAAAGCCGGAAACCACATCCTAAACAGGGAACAAGGGATGAGCCTCTACACCTGTTCAATAGACATGGGTGGAGTGTGAACCGGGCGATAGTTCAGTCTATCTACTCTAATTGAAAAAAAAATAAATAAGGAAAAGTGAAAAGATTAGAAAAGAGAAAGCCGGAAACCACATCCTAAACAGGGAACAAGGGATGACCCTCTACACCTGTTCAATAGACGTGGGTGGAGTGTGAACCGGGCGATAGTTCAGTCCATCTACTCTAATTGGAAAAATAAATAAGGAAAAGTGAAAAGATTGGAAAAGAGAAAGCCGGAAACCACATCCTAAACAGGGAACAAGGGATGACCCTCTACCCCTGTTCAATAGACATGGGTGGAGTGTGAACCGGGCGATAGTTCAGTCTATCTACTCTAATTGAAAAAAAAATAAATAAGGAAAAGTGAAAAGATTGGAAAAGAGAAAGCCGGAAACCACATCCTAAACAGGGAACAAGGGATGAGCCTCTACACCTGTTCAATAGACGAGGGTGGAGTGTGAACCGGGCGATAGTTCAGTCTATCTACTCCAATTGAAAAAAAAAATAAGGAAAAGTGAAAAGATTGGAAAAGAGAAAGCCGGAAACCACATCCTAAACAGGGAGCCAGCTTGTCTCCCTCGATCGATTATGACTGAATAGTGAGTTCGATCCTGACTAGGTTGTCCCTTTACTTTCGGTTTTGGGATACACGTCAGCTATGCTCAGAAAATAGCTATGAAATATAATAATTATTTATCGCTACTAATTATCTTACCTACATTTTTTTCAGGGGTTATGTCTCAAGCAAAAAGAGAAACGGTTTGACGAAAAGGATTACCGTAAGTTTATTTTCCTCGACTCTCATTTTTTTTCCCCTAAGGCTTCGGAATCAAGCTCTAAATAGATGAATCAGTTTTAAAAGTACTTCTAAAATCTCCTTAACATTTTCTAAAAGATAGTGTCGGAAATTTTGGCACCATTTTCATAGAATGCTAATATTTCTCGAATATCGGCCGCAGACCATCCCCAAACATTTCAAGAGTTTTTTTTTTATTCTGTCTTAATTAGGCAAAAGTTTTCAATCAATTCTTCCTCCCTACCTGTCGATTAAATGGCCGTCAAAACGGCGGATTCCATCAAATTAACGTTTCCAAAACATTTCTGCCATTGGGGGAATGAATGACCGGACAAGCCTGTGCCTTGTTGCATGTCAATCGTCAAGCAAACATGCCAATTAGTGATTGCGTGTGTTCATATAGTAAATTTATTTCCTTTTGCTCTCATTAGTATTGTTATTAATATCAGTATTAGTATTGTTATTACTATTAGTATTAGTACCTAGCAGATTTTCACACTAGTGTTGTTCCGGTGGATTTTACTGAGGACTAAATGACAGCAAGTCTTATCTTTAATGCAGAAATAACTTCAGGAATCTACCTGTTTTATTTTTATTTCTTTGTTTTTACGAGGAAGAAGAATCACCATCATCATCAGCATCAGCATCATTATTTATTTATTTATTTTTCCTTAGAGTAATCCAAAAATCGGCTGCTTTGGTTTACTGTGATTTTTTTAGGAAAGGGAGATGCGTTGTGGAGCAGTGAGTATCGGCTCGGAACGAGAACTCGTGGAGCCGAGTTCGAATTTCAGTTGAATTCCTTGCATTCACTTACGCGCAAATACCCTTAGGAAAGGTATTAATCAGTCTCTTCCTCCCAGTTATGGGTTAAATAACAGAACAGATTGGGTTCTATAGCCTTGGCTGGCAACCAGTCTACCGCAGAAAGCAATGGCAACCTACTGCGGGATAATAATCTGCCCAGTCAGTCTTTTTTTTTCGAGACATGATCGCCCAAGCGTTTATCACGTATGGCACTTAATTGACTGATTGTCTGTTTGAAGACCCTCTTGCGACTTAATGTACCAGGCGTATTCAAATACATACATTAGGACAAAACCTACAATAATAATATTAGTAATGATAATAATAATAGCAGACTACAACAAGTGGTCTTTAAGGACACCTGTAAAATATAGGACCAAGCGACAGCAAGTCATATCATTAATAGCGAACTATCCTCATTATGCAATTTTAAGAAGAAGAAAAATAATTACCATCTTCTTTTTTCTTAGGTTCATCAAATATTAGCTGTTTCGGTTACACTGCGTTGTGCGTTGTGGTGCATTGGATATCGACTCGGAACGAGAAATCGGGGAGCCGAGTTAGAATTCCAGCTGAACTCATTGCATTCACTTTCGCGCAAATACCCTTGGGAAAGGTATTAATCCGTCTCTTCCTTCCAGTTATGGGATGAATAACAGGACAGATTGGGTTCTATAGCCTTGGTCGGCAACCAGTCTACCGCAGAAAGCAATAGCAACCTACTGCGGGATAATCTTCTGCCCAGTTAGTCATGTCTCTTTCGAGACATGATCGCCCAAGCGTGTATCACGTATGGCACTTAACTGACTGATTGTCTGTTTGAAGACCCTCTTGTGACTTAATGTTCCAGGTGTATTAAAAAGCACACATTAGGACAAAACCTATAATAATAATAATAATAATAAGAAGAAGAAGAAGAAGAAGAAGAAGAAGAAGAAAGAGAAGAAAAAAAATCTCTAAGAAGACCACAACAAATGGTCTTTAAAAACAATTGATAACGGTAGAAGCAACTTCAATGTTCCAATTTTTTTTTTAATCATATCACCCTGAGCAAGGCGGTAACGCCACTGATGTGCCGGGGGCTACGTAAGAGTGAAAAGATTAGAAGAGAGAAAGCCGGAAACCACATCCTAAACAGGGAACAAGGGATGAGCCTCTATACCTGTTCAATAGACGTAGGTGGAGTGTGAACCTGGCGATAGTTTAGTCTATCTACTCCAATTAAAGTGCAGGGACAGTAGTAAAATATGCCTTTTCATGATCAAAACACTACCCGTAACATACAAGTTGATGTTGACAAACCACGTAGCCATCAGTGGTTAAGTATTGTTGGCCACTCATATCCCGGAATTCATATCTATTCGGTTGGTTAGCTAGCTGCTCAAGTAAATTTGTACTTGTTCAACACTGTGGTTTAATTGCAACTTTGCTCAGTAAACTATTTTTACAATTAATAATAATAATAATAATAATAATAATAATAATAATAATTGGAAATTGAAAACAAGAATTGTGCCAGTGATAGTAGGTGCACTTGGAATGATAAAAAAAAAAAAAGGAACAAAACAACACTTTGAAAGAATCTCTGGAAACCCCAGCTTAAGAGATATACATAAAAATTGTCTTATTAAGTACAGCCCACACACTAAGAAGAACTTTTTCTGTGTAACGCTAGGGATGATAGGGGAGAGAGAAAAAACATGAAAAATGGAGCCATAACGACACACCACGACCTGCCTTAGGTCTTCCCGCAGACTTGGTAGGTAGTGCTACCATAGCAGAATTCGAAAAGATGATGAAAAATGACATAATAATAAATGTATTTTTTTACTTGGACTGGTCCGAAATTCGGGTGTTTTTAAGAAGTATTGTCTGTTTATTGTTTATTCACTTAAGCACAAATACCCTTGGAAGAAAGTATTAATCCGTTTGTTCCCTCCAGTCATAAGTTAAATAATATGACAGATTGGATTCTATAGCCTTGGCAACCAGTCTACCGCAGAAAGCAATGGCAACCTACTGCGGGATAATCTTCTGCCCAGTCAGTCATGTCTCTTTCGAGACATGATCGCCCAAGCCTGTATGACGTCTGCCACTTAACTGACTGACTGAATATAATAGTTGAGAGCATTCAAAACTTCTACTCGTCATAAAGTGGGGGATCGATTTTCTATTGTTATCAAGTAATAAACTGATCCCCCAAAAATTATACTTAATATAATAATGTAATATAATCTATCTCTTCTCCCTCTAGCTGTGAATCAAATAATAAGACAGATTAGTTTCTATAGCCTAGGCTGGCAACCAGTCTACCGCAGAAAGCAATGGCAACCTACTGCGGGATAATCTTCTGCCCAGTCAGTCATATTTTTTCTAGAAGGCATAAAGCGTGTATCACGTGTGGCACTTAAATGACTGGATGATTGTCTGTGGGAAGACTCTTTTGTAACGTGATTTACCAGGTGTATCCAAAAACATACACTGTGATAACGGTTCACAATCCACCCAAGTCTATTGAACAGGTGAAGAGGCTCATCCATTGTTCCATGTTTAGGATGTGGTTTCCGGCTTTCTCTTTTCCAATCTTTTCACTTTTCTTTTTTTTCTTTTTCTTTTTTTTTCTTTTTTTTTTTTTTCAATTGGAGTAGATAGACTAAACTATCGCCCGGTTCACACTCCACCCACGTCTATTGAACAGATGAAGAGGCTCATCCCTTGTTCCCTGTTTAGGATGTGGTTTCCGGCTTTCTCTTTTCCAATCTTTTCACTTTTTCAATTGGAGTAGAGAGAGCTATCTATCGCCCGGTTCACACTCCACCCACGTCTATTGAACAGGTTAAGAGGCTCATCTCTTTTTGCCTGTTTAGGATGTGGTTTCCGGTTTTCTCTTTTCCAATCTTTTCACTCTTATGTAGCCCCCGGCACATCAGTGGCGTTACCGCCTTGCTCGGGGTGATATGATTAAAAAAAAACCAAAAAACCTATAATAATAACTATTATAATATTCCTATTATTAATAGTACTTAGCATATTTTACACCGGTGTATTTCGGTGGCTTTTATTGATGACTAACTGACAGCAAATCTTATCATTAATTCAGAACTAATCTCAGTAATCTACCTGTATGTTTTCTTTTCTTTTTACGAAGAAAAAAAAATAGAAAGAACTGAGCCGACGCTGTCCGGCTATTGTTCTTCTTACAGTGAGGGGGACGGGAGGGATATATATATATTTATTGTCATCTACAGACAGATCTGTTTTCCTGTATCACAGCTCATCACTACGGTTAGACTCCGACTGCTCCCTGTCAAAGGCTTGAAACCCGACCGAATTCGCGTCAGTCGGCGACTCTACCCCTGGGCCACGGGGCGTTCGGTGGAAGAAGGCCGTCTTTTTTAGCGTATATCATATTACGCGCCCAATAGCTAGAGTACTCCAATTCATTTTACTGAATGAGCGATGCGTTCACGCTAGAGTGGCTACTATTTTTCAAAGTCTACCCCTCCTCCAGAGTGCTCAATCAGGGTGTGAGAGCGTAATATATATATATATATATATATATATATATATATATATATATATATAACTGTGAATATATCTTTGAACACGTCTCGAAAAACCCACCGAGTATAAACGCGAAGGGGAAAAATGGAAACAAAAAAAGAAACGAACTAAGCACGTGAAAATTAGTCAAAGTACTAGTCGAAGAAAAAAAACCCAAGCCGAGGAACCTAACACAAAAAGCTCTCAATAGAAAAGCAAATAAATAAGTAGCTAACTTAGAGCCAACAGACCTACCAAGGTTTCACCAAATGTATATTTAGGGCAAGTTTGGTGAAACCTTGGTAGGTTTATATATATATATATATATATATATATATATATATATATATATATACAACGGTCTTTATTATAGTAGAGGAGATTACTATTATTATTACATGTTTTTATTATAAGTTTTTTCAAGTCATAAGAGGGTCTTTAAACTGACAATACTTTTTTCGAAAATACCCAGTATCCAAAAGAACCGATTTTTGGATGAGCAACTAAATTATTATTTTTTTATTATTCTGTCCTTCCCCCTCCTTCTCCTTTTCTAGCAAACGTAGTTACTGATTATTCTAGCTGATTTTATCAATATGAATGGTGTCCATTTGAAACCGGATTTCCGAATACAACCTCTTCATTAGCTTATTGGACACAGTTACTAGTACTCCAATAATAATAGGTAGGACAGTCATCTTCATCTATCAGATGTATTTTTCCATTCTCTGCCAAAATTGAGAAATCTTTTTCCACGTGCTTTTAGAAAGAGTAACATTTAACTCCCCAAACTCACCGGTCGATGACTAAAGAGTGCTTCGGTCAGATAGTTGTTTTAGCAACAAAAATCTACAATAGATAGAGCAGAGCGTTTTAGCAATTAATCTTCCGAAATTTCTTGTTAATAAAGTTTAATTATTTCTGACCAGTTAGTTAAGTGACTGGGCAGAAGATTCTTCCGCAGTAGGTTGCCATTAGATTCTGCAGTAGACTGGTTGCCAGCCAAGGCTATAGAATTCAATCTCTCCTGTTATTTAACCCATAACTGGAGGGAAGAGACGGGTTAATACTTTTCCCAAGGGTACTTGTGCGTAAGTGAATGCAATGAATTCAACTGGAATTCGAACTCGGCTCACCGATTTCTCGTTCCAAGCCGATATCCACTGCACCACAGTTTTTCTAGATTCTCGAAAAATTCGTATTATTTACTGCAATCTCATTCACAAATACGCATGTTTATGTCCTATTAATCAGGCAGTTAAGTGCTATAAGTAATACACCCTTGGGCGATCATGTTTCGAAAGAGACATGACTGACCGCACAGAAGATTTTCCTTCGGTAGTTTGCCATTACGTTCTGCGCTAGACTGATTGCCAACTAAGA
The DNA here is from genome assembly GCA_037127315.1 of Ascarosepion bandense. NCBI lineage: Eukaryota > Metazoa > Mollusca > Cephalopoda > Sepiida > Sepiidae > Ascarosepion > Ascarosepion bandense. The sequence continues at coordinate 3,831,261 of JBBBDQ010000591.1, read as the reverse complement.
CTACAGAACCCAATCTGCCCTGTTATTTAATTCATAAGTGGTGGTAAGAGACGGATTAATACCTTTCCCAAGGGTATTTGTGCGTAAGTGAATTTAAATGAATTTAACTGGAATTCGAACTCGGCTGCCCGATTATTCGTTCCAAGGCGATATCCACTGCACCACAGTTTTTCTAGATTCTCGAAAAATTCCAAAGAAGTGTCTACAATGTTTAGGGTCTTGAACTGCATCCTCTCAAGCACCTCAAACAAGAAGAAAAGTCATACTTACCATCTGTCTATGGACGGATACTTGGCTGAGAATAAATAGACAAGCCCGATCCGCATATGCAAGTCTCGGGAAATCTTTGCCGATTTCTTAAAATCTCAAAATTGTCATTTTGACACTTCCCGGGCTCGGTCTATGAACTGGGACACGGATGAGAAAAATAGACAAGCATAATGCTCGCGTGTATTTTGTGGCTGGCAAATCTTGACCCACAACACGTCTCTTTAGGTAAATACGCAGTGTACAGCTAATGTTCCTGTGACACGTAATGAGGAAGGAGGGTTTGGAAAATCTGATACTAACAGGAAGAATAGAGGTAAAAAATGACAGCGGAAAGTAACTAGAAACGTATTTGATAGGCTTGAGCAAAGGGATGGCGGAGCGGGGTCTTCGGAGAAATACCAAGAGGAAAATATTGAGAGCGACAAGGGACAGTGGCGAGTGAAAGTCCATGATTGCCTACGTCCTGAAGGGACATGGCACACGAAGAAGAAGAATGAATGGTTGTGCGGGGTTTGGGAGAAATACCAAGAGGAAAAATATTAAGAGCGACAAGGGACAGTGGCAAGTGAAAGTCCATGATCGCCTACGTCCTGAAGGGACATGGCACATGAAGAAGAATGAATTGCGGAGCGGGGTTTTGGGAGAAATACCAACAGGAAAAATATTCAGAGCGACAAAGGAGAGTGGCAAGTGAAAATCCATAATCACCTACCCCTGAGAAGTGTCCCTAAAACGCAGGGGTGGGGGGTTACTGAAACTGAAAGACAATATGGAGAAAGAACAATAAATTAACAGCGTTCAGGATTTTTTGATTGATTATTCTATTTTTTACGGTTTATCAACCCTCTGCATATCATGTAAAGTCAGACATATTTTTAGATTGTATTTTAAGAATTTACTGATAAAAATAATAATAATATTAAAGATAAATATGTTTTACTGATACAAATACTATTAAGTAAACCATAGCTAGGTGGAGGTGAAGTGAACTTATACTATACCGATGGGCATCTGTTGGAATTAGAATTCAACTCTCTGATTTTTAATTGCGTTATCCATTACACTAACCACACATCCAGGTTTACTTCATCTGATATTCCCAAGTGCCATCAGTCTTGTAAATCACAGTTAAATAAGTAACCTGAAGAGAATTCCGCGTTTCAATGCGGTTTAACGTGGGGAACCCTAGCGCTTACACTCGGGCTAAGAGTCAAAATTTAACCAACCCGCCCATACGTGAGATCAGGCGCTACGTTTGTCTAGTTTTCTCAGTAGTGTTTTAATCTATCTCTGAATAAAGAGTACCTGTATATTTTTCTCAACCGAATCTCAGTCAATAGACAAGGCCACATCTGAATTGAACTGTGCTCAAAGACAGAGACCTTGTCTGCCTTTCTCAGCCAAAGTCCAGCCCGTAGACAATGACCCGACTGATACGTTAACTGTCCGATAATAGAGCGGTACACTGCATATTTACCTAAAGTCTACCCACTGAGACGGTATAAGAGTCAAGATTTGGCAGCCACAGAATACGCGCGAGCATTATGCTTGTCTATTTTTCTCACCCGTGTCCCCCGTCTATTGACTGAACCCGGACACAGTCAAAATCTATACGAAGACACAAAGCTGCAATGACAATTGCGAGATTTTGTAGAAATCGGCCAAGATTTCCTGAAAGTTGCATATGCAGATCGCGCTTGTCTATTTTTTTCAGCCAAGTCTCCGGCCATAGACAAGGCCCCGACTGATTCTCTCTTTTCTCGAAGTCAGAGCATTTGACAAGCGCGTGTTCTCGCGGAACGCTGACCCCTTGACTGATCCGGAATATGACACAAATGTCCCCATCTATTGACCGAGCCCGGACACAGTCAAAATCTGTATGAAGACAGAAAACTGCAATGAGAATTTCGAGATTTTGAAGAAACTGGCCAAGGTATCCGGAAACTGGCATATGCAGATCGGGCTTGTCTATTTTTCTCATCCAAGTCTCCGTCCATAGACAAAGCCCCGACTGATTCGCTCTCTTCTCCAACTTTGACAAACGTGTGTTCTCGCGGAACTCTGACCACTTTACTGAGACGGAATATGACACAAGGTCGAGCTTGACGTGAGGGACCCGAGTGGGAATAATTGAGCTAAGTGTCAAAATTTGCCCAGCTCACGCATGCGTGGGAAGGGTTCTATGTTTGCCTATTCTTCTGAGCCGAGTCTCTGTCATTAGACCAAACCTGGAATTGTTCTCTGTCCGAAGAGTGAGAGTTTGTCTGACAGTTTTGAGTTCGAACGAACAGATCTCTGTGTATTTACCCAAGTCTTCTCACAGAAATGAGATGGAACATAAAGTCGGTTTAAATTAAAGTTTCTGAGCGCTTATATTCGCGTAAAGATCCCCCAGTTCCCACATAAGCGGTTTTCGGGCTTGTTTATTTTTCTCGGTCGAGTGTATGTCTGTAGGCCGAGCCCGACTGTCGTTCTCTACACAAAAACAGGAAGCTTGACAGTTAGCAATTCTCTCAGAACTCCGTGTGTTTACCCGAGGTCTCCTCACTGAGACGGTTGGTGAAAAAAGTCTGGCTTTACTCGTGGAAGCCCAAAGAGGTACATTCGGGCCAAGGCTCAAAATTAGCTCAGATACCGTATGCTTGCCGATTCTCTTTCCGTAGATGGAGCTACGACTAAGTTGAACTGTGCCCGAAGACAAAGAGCCTGTCTATTTTCTGAGTCGTGTCACATTCCGTAGACAGATCTCATACTGAGTCGTTCTTTTCCTGAAAAACATAGTGGTTGACTTACACTTTCTGTTTGAGTGAAAGTGTCAGGCTTTTGTTTGTTTTTACAGTGACGAGACTCTGCCCTTTAGCCTAGCCGCATCTATGTTCCTCTAGGCCCTGATGCAGAGGGTCCGACAAGGTTAGAGTTCCGAATAGAACTCTTGGTATTTACACGAGACCCTCTTTACCACCACTGATGCTAGATGTAGCAAAAGGAATTTTACGTGGAAATTCCGGGCCCTTATAAGCCCAGGCTAAAATTTCCCGGAGACCCTGTATAAGGCCGTGTCAAGCTCCTGTCTTTTCCCCTTAAACGTGATTTTGCTCCTTTTCATTGCCTCATCTGGGTTCCTATCCGCCCAAAGTAAATTTGAGTTCATTAAGGCGTCTTGCCTAGTTAATTTTGTTATCGGGACTATCTTATTTACTTCAAAACAAAATTAATGCCCAAACATCAAAGGTCGTTTTATGTACAATTATAAACAATATTCGTTTCTTTCTCTGCAAAGACAAAATCTGTTTTTTTTTCGACCGAGAGATTGGTTTGAACTTAAAGGTCCAGAATGTTACGAATTGACAATATTATGTTAATGATTTTTATTGTTTTTGACATTGTAAGAGATTACATTTAGTTCATTTTAAACTGTCACTTTCCGGAAATTAACAATATTTATCGTTCAACTGACATTCACCTTTCGAAAATATATTCTCAGCTAATATATAAAGATGACAATGTCTGCGTACATATATCTTTATATTTACATTACATATAATATTGCGACAGGGATGCATACTTTTATCCACATTGTTCAACGAATTTCAAGAAGGAAGCTTACAAGAAATATTGAAAGAACATGATCCTTCAATTTCTCGGTGGCAGACCCGTCTGTAATTTACGTTATGCAGATGACATTGACCCCATAACAAGTAAGAACAGGTAGTTTCAAGACTTGATTAACAAAACTTTTGAAAGAGCAGGAACATATGGAATGGAGGTTAGCTCTGAGAAATTCAAATAATAGGAAATATCACAAACAATAAAATTTTTGTTAACATTACCATGAATAGGAATTCACTGAAATAAGTGTCTAGTTTTAAATACTTAGAAGCAATCTTGTCTAAAGATGGTACCTGCAATTTGAACATCTGCCCACGAACTGCCACAGCCATGGTAACATGGACCAAATTGACCAGAATATGGATAAGCAAAATTATCTTTCAAAGTAAAGACTATAAATCGCTGGTAGTGTCCGTTCTTTTATCTGGATGTGAAACGTGGGTACTGTTGGCAGATAAAGAGAGAAGGATACAAATGCATGAAACAAATCCTTGGCATTGTCTATTGGGAACAAAGGAGCCAATAAATTCGTGTGGAAAAGGGTTGGAAATGTTGAGGGACGTCATGAAACTCTTCTCGCCACTATAGAAATTACGACTGCTGTATCATGTTATTGAACCCACAACTCTAAGAGTCAGGAACCAACCAACATCTATATCCACTGGGCCATGTGTCGTTAAGGACAAATGGTCCAGTGGATATCTAGGTTCTGTATAAAGATGCCACTAACGCAGTTCTTCATAGAAAACAAATGAGAGGATTCTTCCTGACAACTGTCGGGGTGCGACAGTGATACATAATTTCACTTACACCCTCCAATCTATTTTTAGAGAGACTCATAGAGGAAATTTTGAACGACCATGATACTTCAATTCCTATCGGTAGTAATCCCATCTGCAATTTACCTTTTGAAGATGTCATTAACTTCATAACGAGTAGTAACAATGAGCTCCAGGTCTTGAAAGAGCAGAAGCATATGGAGTGGAGGTAAGTTCCGAAAAATTCAAATTAAATCGCATAAACAATAAAATCTTTTTCAACATTACCATAAATAAGAATTCACTGAAAACAGTGTCCAGTTTTAAATACTTAGAAGCAATCTTGTCTAAAGATGGTACCTGCAATTGGAAAATCCGCACACGGACAGCTGCAGCCATGGTAACAATGATCAAATTGACCAGAATATGGATAAACAAAATTATCTTTCAAAGTAAAGAATGTATAAATCGCAGGTAATCTCCATTCTTTTATCTGGATGTGAAACGTGAACTACGTTGGCTGATACAGAGAGAATGATGCAAATGCATGAGAAAAACCTTAGGCATTTTCTATTGTGAACAAAGACGCCAATGAGTTTGAGCGGAAAAAGGGTTGAAAATTTTGTGGGACATCATGAAATTGTTCCCGCCACTTAGAAATTATTTGGATAACCAGACTAGCAACAAGGTCCCACCCATTTACACTTAGATCAACTAAATGCAGCAGTCAATTCTAGTTCCTCAGCTTCTTTTCTCGCACTTCCCACCTGTGGAACTCTCTTCCATATTCTTGCTTTCATGACGGCTATAACCTCCATGAATTTAAATGCAATGTTAATACCCATCTCTTAGCCACTTAACTCCAGTTCTTTCTACATCACCCTGAATATCTTGTTGTTTTCCTTTCTCTCTACCTTCGCAACTGTCTTCACACCTGTGTTTCCATCCTTCTTTTGCTCTTTCTCTGACACCCCCTGTAACTGGTCCGTTTTTCTCTTCGCTCTCCTCTTGTCTAAACTTTTATTCTTATGTTTTGCTTGGGGTGAAACGATTAAAAAATCAAAGGGAGAAAAATCGCTTGGTTCGGACACGCTACAAGGTACGACAGCCTGTGCAAGAATATCATCCAAGGCACCGTTCAAGTTGGATGTAGGTGAGGACACAAACGTAAAAACAGTTTTAACAATGTCAAACAATGGACACATATAACTGTCCAGAATTGCTGATTGCTGTCGTTGAGAGATCGTTGTGAGAAAGAGTTAGTATGCATTCAAATCTGTCTTACGACTCCAAAAGTTAAAGGGATGATGATATTTAGTTTTATATATATATATATACATCCGCAGACTGATCTGTTTCGCGGTATCACAGCCCATCAGTACGGTTAGACATCCGATTGCTTCTAGCCCTGGATTTTGAAACCCGACCGAATTGATATCAGTCGGCAAATCTACCTCTGAGCTATGGTCTCTCGGTAGAGGAAAGCGGGCTTTCACGTGTTATATACAATGTATACACATGCCAAATTTTACAAATTTATTACTGAATGAATGATGCGTAGATGAGTAAGTACTAAGTACGTCTACATGGACCGGATACGTAAGGTTCTAAATGAATTTTAAATAATGAAAGATCATTTTTGATATTTTAATTTTCGTTTTCATTTCAAGCTACTAGATTAACTTCCATAGTTTTAATAAGCAATATACTTTACTGTATTCCGAATCTAATTTAAATTGACTTTAAACAGGTTTTTAAACAAATAACTAAAAATGTCTGATTTTTGTGCTATTTTGTAATCAGAATGTACTTCGCCTTATTAAAGTCTTTTAAAAATATTATATATATTCTTAAGAAATTTATTTTGCGGAATATTAGCTGATTTGAAGTTTAATTAATTTGATTTGAAACGAATTTTACTTACTCTTAATTCATAATATTGGAGAAATGCATTTTTAATAAACAGGTAGGTGTTTATTGATTAGATAGCACTTTAACTGACAGACGGAAGTTTGTCCGTTTCATTTTCTACGGTGGACATACCTGTACAAAAATTTTTGATGAATAAAATGTGATGCCTTTTTTAAATAATTGTAACTACGCAGTAATCTAAACTTATTTATAAATGGAACTTTGTCTGTGTGTGTGTGTGTGTGACTGTGTGTGTGTATCCGTTACCTATAGACTCCGAAACGGCTGAACCGAATTTCTTGTACTATAAGCGTACTATACTATAGTATAGCGTCTGCGAGTATTCTTAGATAGGTTTTGTGTCGAGGTATCCCAGATTAACATCGAAAATCGATAATCGAAAAAATCGGTTTATAGAAACAGTGGTTCAATTTTGATCAAATTTGATATACTCATAGACAAAGACATAAGAAACGATATTCAGAAGTTTCAAGGTTGCAGTTCTTACAATAATGCAGAAAATCGATAATATATGTATATACGTATAAATCGATACCAGAAAATCAAAATTTGACTTACATCCATTAATTTTTTATTTCAGTTTACGGTTTCGCTTTAACTAGAAACATTTTAGTCTTTTGTGCCAACGTCCAAAGAGACTGAGCTCCAGAACCATGGATTAGTTTTAAAGCTTTCATTACACCCGAGCAATGCCGGGCTATACTACTAGTCTTAAATATGCAGAAATATGAAAATATATTCTTTGTAATCTTATTTTAAAGTAATTTGGCTTTAAATTACCTATAGTTATGTTTCTTATTTCCTGATAATGTCGTGAATATCCAACCGTATTTTAAAAAATCAGCACGCATATGTAGACCAACAAAAAATTCTTTTGAAAATATTGGTGGTCACAGAACTGTGTTTTTCTTCTTCTATGTGCCTTGTTCTTTCCGGACGTAGGCGATCATGGCCTTCCACTTCTTCCTATCTCTGATGGCTCTTAGCAAGCTTTCTCTTGTAACACCATACAACCCCCGATCTGTCATCCACCTGCTCAGGCCCTTCAAATATGTCATCCTCTGCTTTCCTCTCTCTCTTTTTCCCACTATCTGGCCTGTCAGTATCAGGTTCTCCAAGCACTCCTTCCTCTTTGCATGTCCCAGGAACTTCATGCTCATTATTAATATTATTTTCGTTGCTATTCATTTCAACACCTCATCGTTGCTCATATGCTCTGTCAATGATATCCGCAGCATCCTTCTGTAGAACCACATTTCCGCTGCCTCAAGTTTTTCTTTCATCTTCCAACATTTACTGCCATATTAAAGAACTTGCATAGCAATCTAGTGCTCTTTTCTTTGTTTCTAGTGAAAGTTTCCTGTGTCTTATTACTTTACTGAGCTTCTAGAAGGCGTCTTTGCCATGCTAATTTGCATTCGGATCTCTGTGTCACACTTTCTATCTCCTGTTAGAACGCTTCCTAGGTATTTAAATTTTTTATCTTGCTTGATTCAAGTATTCCTCAACTGTATTTGGCATTTTGGATTGCTCTTTTTACTGATGACCAGACATTCAGTTTTCTTGCAGTTTGTTTGTAGTCTTTTTTGTCACACTCTTCAGCTACCTTCTGTAGGAAGTCTTGTCGTTTTTTTCCGTGTCTTCAATCAGCACTGTATCATCTGCGTAACTTATGTTGTTCAAATTTTGGCCTCCGATGACAAATCCTGGCATAGCATCTAGGTTTATCAAAATATTTTCTCTGTACAAGTTAAACAAATCCGGTGAAAAGACACATCCTTGTCTTACGCCCCTTCTATCTTTGTAAATCTGCTGAACTCCTTGCTTGTCCGTATGCAGGCAGTTTGCTGACAGTAGAGATTCTTAATTACTCTTATGTATTTCCCGAATATGTCAAGGCTGCTGAGCATCTCCATCAATTCTTTGTGGCATATTTTGTCGAATGCCTTCTCATAATCGATAAAACATAGATACAAGTCTTTCTTCATTTGTATTGCCCTTTCGGAGAGCATCCTAATCATGAATATGGCATTCTTTGTTCCAACACTGTTCCTGTTTGAACCCGCACTGTTCCTGTCCTATCTCTGGTCAGATTTTGCTTCTCGCTCTATTCATCGGTATTCGGACGATCAGTTTTGTAATATGACTCCTTAAGCTGATATGTCGGTGTAGTTCGCACGCGATGAACTTGGCTTCTAATGCAGTGCTATGAAAATCGACTTACATAGGTTGTTTGGTATTATTCCACTATTATAAATTTAATTTATTATTTTCTGTAATTTTCTCCATGCTGAATTATTCCAGGGCTAACATCAGCTATATTACAATGCCGTCTAGATCAGCTGTTTTATTTTTGTTCAGTGTGGCCATTGCAGCTTTCACTTTGGACTTTAATATTTCCGGTATGTCTTCATCTTTGTGTATTCTCGGTTCCTCTCTCCTGTCTTGGAAAATATCTTTTACATATTCTTCTCATCGCTGGAGTATTTCCTCTTTCTCCAGTATTATCGTTCCATCCTTGCATTTTATGCATCATGTTGAGGAGCAAGTTTTTGTCATCAGTTCTCTTATCTCTTTATGCATGTCTGCTTTAACAGCCCTACTCAGTCTCTCTACCTCTGCGCATTTGTCGTTGAGCCATTCCTCTTTAGCCTGTCTGCATTTGTTCCTTATTTCCTTGTGTAGTTTCCTGTATTCCATTCCATGTCTTGGCATCATTTTTGTCTCTTTTGCATCATGTCAAGGATCTCTTCAGTCATCCACTTTTTTTCTTCTGCGTCTGATTTCTTTTGGGGCAACGTTGTTTGCTGATGTCATTTCCTTTAACGAGACCCATTTCGAATGTCTGTTGCAATTTGTTTTTCGTATTTGTTTTGTTTGTGTATTCTTTCTGCAGGTTGAGCGTGTTGTATTTCAGTTTTGGTGCTGTGCTGGGATTCCTCATTCTCCGAAGTTTTATCCTTAGTTTGCTGATGACTGGGACATGGTCGCTCCCGCAGTCGGCGCCTGGATAGGCTTTGCATTGACCAATTGCGTTTCTGAATCTCCTGTTTATGGTTATGTAGTCTATTTGGTTTTTTTTTTTTTGGTTTTTTTTTATTTCGCCTTCTGTGCTTTTCCATGTCCATAGACGGCGTGGGTGTTCTTGAAACCTGGTGTTAATTATTACCTGGTCATTTGCTATGCACAATTAGACCAATTTTCCTCCTCGTTCCTTGCGGATTTCTAATCCAAAGCGGTCGTGTCTCCTTCCCTCTCCGTACCTAACTTGGCATTCAAGTCACCCATTATGATTCTAATTTCTTGACCTTTGCACTGAGCCTTGGCATTGTCCAGTATGAAGTAGAATGATTCTATTTCTTCCTCAGTGCTTTGAGATGTCAGAGCATAAACTACTATAATAGATAAGTCGAAGGGTTTTCCTCTCAGTTTAATCAAGAGGACACTCACTGAAAGCTGGCAGTATCCAAGAACGCATTTCTTTACTTCTTTGTCTAGTATTAAGCCGACTCCTTTTTCGTTGCTTTTGCCTCCTATGTAAATTATCCTGTGGACGTCACTGCTGAGGTCTCCATTGTTAGTCCATCTGGTTTCGCATATGCTCAGAATATTGATCTTAAGTCTGTCCATCTCATGCTTGACATTCTCTAGTTGTCCACAGTTGTTGAGCATCCTGACATTCCATGTCCCAAAGATAATTCTTTCTTTGTTGCACACAGTCGCAGGGTAACGGTCTAGAGACACCTGTTGCTCATGCCTCTCGGGCGAGGGACAAATTTGGGAAACAACGGTTAAGAGGTGATATATTGACTTTAAACGCGGTCGTACAGACACAAATGATGCTCAACGCTTAAGTCACCCAAAATCGGCAGTTGTACCGGAAAACACACACAAAAAATACCACAAACTCGTTTTGGCTGATTGTAAATTGAAGTTGCGTGAGATAGCAGAGAAATTGAACATATCAGAAGGCAGTGTATTCACCATTTGGCTTGAACATTTGTCAATGAGAAAGCTGTGTTCAAAGTAGGTGCAGCGTTTGCTTATAGTCAATAATAAACAACAACGTATCGACGATTCAGAACGTTGTTTGCAACTGCTTCAACTCGACAAAAAAGGGTTTTTGAGTGAATATATGGCAGTGGATGAAATATTAATCCATCACTTCATTCTTGAGTCAAATCGGTAGTCAGCTGAGTAGGAAGTAGCGGGTGAAAGCCGTCCAATGCGACCAAAGATATAAACAGCAGCATGCAAGGTTTTGGACTCCGTATTTAGGGATGCGGAAGGTATCTATTCGTCGAGTACCTTGAGAAAAGAAGAACCATCAATAGCAAATATTATACAGCCGAGTTCGAATTCCAGTTGAATTCATTGCATTTACTTACGCGCAAATACCCTTGGGAAAGGTATTAATCCGTTTCTGCCTTCCAGTTATGGGTTAAATAGCAGGACAATTTGGGTTCTATAGCCTTGGTCGGCAACCAGTCGACCGCAGAAAGCAATGGCAACCTACTGCGGGATAATCTTCTGCCTAGTCAGTCATGTCTGTTTCGAGACATGATCGCCCAAGCGTGTATCGCGCATGGCACTTAACTGACTGACACAAATTATGCTGAACGCTCAGGTCGCCCAACATTGGCAGTTATTCCGAAAAACATAAAAAAAATCCACAAACTCGTTTTGGCCCATCGTAAACAGAAGTTGCGTGATATAGCAGAGGAGTTGAACATATCAGAAGGCAGTTTATTTGCTATTTTTACATGAACATTTGTCAATGAGAAAGCTGTGTTCAAAGTGAATTGCACTTCAAATTGCTTCCGCATCCACCATATTCTCCAGATCTGGTCCTCAGCCACTACAGGCTGTCTGCAGACCTTAAATGAAAGCGCCAGGGAAAGCGATTAGGCTCCAGTGAACAACTGATAGCGGAAACTGAGGCATATTTTGAGGCCTAAGACAAATCATTCTTCAAAAAAGGGATCGAATTGTTAGACAAGCGTTGGAATCATTGTATCACTCTAGAAGGAGGCTATGTTGATGTACAAATTCGCATTTTGCCCAAAAGTTGTATTGTTTCTTAGGACCTGGATTTGAGATGTGTTTTTTTGCTTTGCTTATTAAGTGAAAAATATTCACAATACACAGAAGAAACTTATAGATATCACCTTTAATACTAAATATATAATAAATTTAATTTTCATGCGTGAGACAAAATCACTTGATCAAACTGCACCTATGGAAACATGTCTTCTTTTTTCAAGTCAATAATTCACAAAAAATAAAAAAAAATATCTGTGCTACTATAGGGTGAGGTTTATCTACTGTTCTGACAGGGTTAGGGTTAAGAGATAAAAATATCCATGTTAAACATCACTTGACCTGATGGTCTCGTGAGGGGAGGTGCACGGTAGACATCCTTTCTGCACATGGGTAGAAGATATACTGAGGTAGACCTTACTATATAGCAGCACCAAAACATCCAAACTATTCGGCTTTACGAACTATACCCTTAACCTCTTAATAATGTTTCTAATTGCACATTAACTCCTACAATATACGTTAGTCTTTTCCTTTAATAAATTTCTATTTTAAAATGCAAAATGTATATTTTATTCTTCTTACGCTAATCCACACAACATTCTGATGATGAAAAACCTTCTGATAATTATAGCTCTGCGTAAAACTTGTAAGCTGTAGGAAGTTCGATTAAGTCTGACACAAGGCAAAATCCAAGAAACATTAACCAGCTCCCTACTCCACACTGGTGACTCCCGACGTTCAAGGAACACGCACCCCCACCCTACACTACTTTTTATTCGTGTCGAATTCAAGTAAATAAATATCGTGTATTTGAACTACATGATAAAAAATTGTGGTGCAGTGGATATCGGCTCGGAACGAAAAATAAGAGACGAGAGTTCGAATTCCAGTTAAATTCGTTGCATTCAATTACGAGCAAATACTGTTGGGAAAGGTATTAATCCATCTCTTCTCCCTCCAGCTATGGATTAAATAGCAGAACAGATTGGGTTCTATTGCCTTACTTGGCAACCACTTGACCGCAGGAAGTAATGGAAGTCTACTGTGGGAAAGTTTTCTGCCCAGTCAGTTATGTCTATTTTGAGACATGATCTCCTAAGCATTTAACTAACTGACTGAATATAATAGTTGGAAACGTAAGTGTATTTTTTACTTGGCATAAAGTGGGGGACAAATTTTATATTGTTATGAAGTAATGAACTGATACTCCCCTAATTACTACTTATTAATATAATTATCTAAAAAAAATCGTTTCTTGTCCCTCCAACTTTGGGTTAAATATCAGAAGAGATTGGGTTCTATAGACTTTGTTGGCAAGCACTCTGCCGCAGAAAGTAAGGGCAACCTACTGTAGGAAAATATTTTGACCAGTCAGTCATGTCTCTTTCAAGACATGATCATCCAAGCGTGTATCACGTATGACATTTGACTGATAAACATAAAATTTGAGTAAAACTCGTTTCGTATATTATACCACCAATGTAAGAATATGAAAGCTTTTGGTTTCATAGTTTTTTTTCACCCAAATCAATCAATGAGTTAGTCAGTTAAGTGCCGTAAGTGATACGCGCTTGGGCGATCATGTCTCGAAAGAGACATGACTGACTGGGCAGAAGATTATACCGCAGTAGGTTGCCATTACTTTCTGTGGTAGACTGGTTGCCAGCAAAGGCTAAGTGTTTATCGGCTCGGAACGAGAAATCAAGGAGCAGAGTTCGAATTTCAGTTGAATTCTCTGCATTCACTTACGCACAAATACCCTTGGAAAAGGTATTAATCCGTCTCTTCCCTCCAGTTATGGGTTAAATGACAAGACAAATTAAACAATATTCTGCCTAAAATGCTGTTCAAGACCCACATATTTGTTTTTATGGTGAAGAAAAGGGAAGCCGAAATTGACAATCAAAAAATAATGTAGACTCGTTGATATAAAGCCTGATCTAGGCACTTTTCATTACTTGGTGAAATCCCATCTTAACTGACCAACTCTTTGGTGGTTAAAATGTACTCACCAGGCTTATATTGATGTGGTTATTTAACCCATAGTTGGAATTCTGAATTCAGAATTTTGCAGAATTCATATTTTTTATTCATATAGACCTGTAGCAACCCAAAACTATAGAAGTTGTTTGTCCGTTATTTATCCATACCTGGGGAGATAAGAGTGGATTCATACGTTTCATACGTTTCCCAACGCCATTTGCATGTTAATTAATTAAACAAACTCTATTGGAATTCGAGCTTGGCTCTTCAATTCTTGCCACTGTCCATTAACCCAGCGTATAAATAGGAGAGTAATTATTTGATCAGTAGAAATCGACGTATAGACGGAGACATGAGAAGCCCATTGGCTTTTGATGAAGGAAAGAGTGAATGAAAATATTTAAAAGTTGATTAAAGCAGCTAATGAACATGTGCAAGGAGATGCTGCTTTTCTAGTACAGACAGAGAGAAGAAACGGCGGTGAGAGATGGTCATCATTTATTGGCAGAGAGAGAGAGAGACAGAGAGAGAGAGACAGAGAGAGAGAGAGAGAGAGAGCCGGGCAACCAAATGAAAGGAAACGCGAAAGAAAAAAAGAAAAGAGAGAAAGAGAGCAAGTAAGAAGAATGCAGTATAGGTTGATTAATGGTATGGCAGGGTCGATAAATCACTGCGATTGATTGTCGTTGTTAGCGATCCTAAGTGTTGTGGGTTGCGATGCTAATAACACGGGCGGTGATGAATGATCGTGTCCCAACCTAGGAAGGTAAGGGACAATATGGAGTGTTATTTCCAACCATGCACCCTCTTCTGCTACACACGATATGTGTATGCGTGTAAGCACACACATATACTCATACTCTCTCTCTCTCTCTCACACACACACACACACCACAGATATATATATATATGTATATATAATCACACACAAACACACGTAGATACCTCGATAGACAGGGCAAAGAAGAATTTTTACAAAATACTCACAAGCCAACAAAGGTTTATAAGCAGCAGAAGATGAAACAACTTGATGCAAATATTTTACTGCGCATGCTCAAAGAAATGCAAAGGAACATAAATTATATATATATATATATATAATGGCTTTGCCAACAAAATTTAGGTAGGTTATTCCACGTTTGTTGTAGTCTTTCAAATGCCCTGTGGGTATCGTATGAAAAAGATATTATTTTACAAATAGGTCGCAAAATGTTTGCTGACCTAAACATACCTACACACACACACACACACACACACACACACACACACATATATATATATATATATATAGTGTATCGAGGCAGCAGAAAATTTTCTAAACATTTATTGTTAAATATAAGAGACAATGAATGAGCCGTTCTAAACATCGTATTTTGGCTTTAATTTCAGGTGAAAATAAAGACAAAAATTCTCAAAACATTTGTATAATTTTTTATTAATTTGGTTCTAAGCTTTTGGCTCAGATGAGCTATCTTCGGAGAGGTTACAAGGACGTTAACATAAAAACATCTACCATCAGCGACGATTTTATCTTGTGTTGACATAAAACTTTGTTTAGAACCGCTCATGATTAAACATAATAGATATTCATTGTCTCTTATATTTAACAGTATATGTTTAGAATATATATATATATATATATATATATATATATATATATTCTAAACATATACTGTTAAATATAAGAGACAATGAATATAAGAGACAATATATATATATACAAGATAAAAAATATAATTTAAGATGTGCTATATTTATTGGATAATTCTATTTTTGGGTAGAGTAATCTATCTGTCTATGTCTTGTTCTTATCTATCTATCTATCTATCTATCTATCTATCTATCTCAGTCTCTCTATATATATGAGAACTCAACACATTATTTAGAGTGGTTCTCAATTATAATTTTAATTAATTTCTATGAAATCAATTAAAAATTTCTAAATTATCTCATTTCATCAGACCACATTATATTCGTTCCATTCGGTAAAAATATTTAATATTTTTTATTAATTAGATCTTTTTGTATTATCCTCGCCATTCACGGGCTGTACATCATTAATATATATATATATGTTATCCGACGTTTGTTGTTTCATTCTCTAGGCAATCATCGAGTGCTTATTATATACTGTCCATTTATTAATATATATATATATATATATATATATATATATATATCACTACCTTGATTGAGCACTCTGGAAGAAGAGTAGACTTTGAAAAATAGTAGCTACTCTCGCATTTACGCATCGTTCATTCAGCAGTGAATTAGAACACTCTCAGATATTGGGCATGTATAATGATAATATACACGCTAAAAAGTCTGCTTTCTTCTTCTGAGCGTCCATAGCCCAGAGGTAGAATCGCCGACTGACGACATTTCGGTCGGGTTTCAATCCTGGCTTAAAAGCAATCGGAGTCTAACCGTACTGCTGAGCTGTGATGCAGCGAAACAGGTCTGTCTTTGGATGACTATATATATATTTATACAAATGAAATAGGAACGAAGAAAATAATTGCAAAACATTAATATAGACAGTGCTCAATACAAAATAGTATACTATTATTTTAAAGCATGTACAAACTGCAACAAAATTGTACATTTTGTTTCGACATTGACAGTAATAATGATGGTATTAAATTTTTTAATAAGTGTTTCTTACCATAATTAATTAAATTTAAATATTGCAAGTTCTAATTCAGTTTTCAGTTTATGAGTTTATAGAAACGGACTGATACCTAAATTTGCAATATATCAGTCAGTTAATGGCCATACGTGATATACGCTTCGACGATCATGTCTCTTTTGTGACATGACTGACCGGTCAAACGTTTTTCCCCACAGTCGGTTGCCATTACTTTTTGCAGTAGACTGGTTGCCAAGCAAGGCTGTAGAACTCAGTCTGTCCTGCTTTTTAAATTATAGATTAAAGGAAAAGAGACTGGTTAATTATTCCCCACTCCCCAAACAAAGACAAATTTGCGCGTTTGTGAATGCAGCGAATTCGAATGGAACTTAAACACGGGAATATATATATATATATTAATGGTATCGTATTACCCGAGCACAGCGGTAACGCCACTGATGTGCAGGGGGCTACATAAAAGTAAAAAAGATTAGATAGAAGAGAGTGAAGAGAAAGACGAGCCGGTTAGAAGGGAGCAAGAGAAGGATGGAAATACAATTTGTTATAACAGCTGCAAATGTGGAGAGAAAGGAAAGGATATACAGGGTGGTGAAGAAAGAACTAGAGTCGAGTGGTTAAGAGATGAGTATTGACATTGCATTTAAATTCCTGGAGGTTGTAGCAGTCAGAAAAGCAAGAATACGGAAGCGAGTTCCACAGACGGGAATTGCGAGAAAAGAAGCTGCAGGAGTAGAATTGTCGTCTGTATTTGGTTGATCTAACTGTGAATGGGTAAGACACAGTAACCCGTCAGGTTGCACGAGTAAACACCTGTTGCAGAGGTAAATATTTATAGAACAGACAAAGGGAAGCCACATCTCGTCCGTGGGGAAGTGGCTGGAGTCAAGCTGCCAAGTCGGTACCAATTACATTACAGATTCTCCTTTGGAGCCTGTCGAGAACACTGAGATAAACAGCAGGGGCGCCTGACCATATATTAATATATACGTAGAGAAGAAACGGCGGTGAGAGATAGTGATAATTGAATGGTAGAGAAAGAGAGAGAGAGAGAGAGAGAGAGAGAGAGAGAGAGAGAGAGAGCCGAACAACCAAATGAAAAGAAACTCGGAAGAAAGATTATATATATATATATTTGTACTACTGAAGTCTCTTTTCTTAGATCATAATATATATATATATATATATATATATATATATATATATATACAACGTGACGGTGTTTCAATACTGGGTCCGACATTTAGCAATTTGTACTTGTCGAATATCGAAAATAAGATATTTACACATTTTTAAAAAAACAACCATCTACCTAAGATATGTTGATGATATTTTTATGTTAGTTAAAAATACGGATGAAATGCATCAACTTCAAAAACTTTTCCAAAATAATTCTGTCTTTAAATTCACGTATGAACTCGATACTAATAACAAAATTCCCTTCCTTGACATATTGATAAACACAAATACTAACAAATTTACTATTTCGCCATACAAAAAACCTACCAGCATAAATTCATGTACACTTAACTACAAAAGCAAATGTCCATATTAATACAAAATAGCAATTATAAAACATCTAATACATCGTGCAAAAACTAATTCATCCACAAAACAAATTTTTACAGTGAACTAAAGAATATAAAACAAACACTTATTAATTATAGCTTCCCAAACTATATAGTTGATAAACAAATACGGTGCTTTCTTAGAAGTCTCAATACTAAGCAAGTCACACCACAAGCTCGCTTTCACGACACTTGACACTATTGAACAGGTGAAGAGGCTCATCCCTTGTTTCCTGTTTAGGATACGGTTTCCGGTTTTTTCTTCTCACTCTTTTTTTCTTTCAATTGGAGTAGATATACTAAACTATCGCCCGGTTCACACTCCACCCACGTCTATTGAACAGGTAAAGAGGCTCATCCCTTGCTCCCTGCACATCAGTGGCGTTACCGCCTTGATCGGGGTGATATGATTAAAAAAAAAACTACACTTGAACGATAATTCTAACATATTTTGGCATTTAAAACAACATGCCTGGCCACATGCACAATTCCGGAAAACCCTAATTGAAAACACAACTATACTTAGACATGAAAACAATAAACAAAAACTAAAAATTCCCGAAGCTTTATACATGAAAATTAACCTGAACAAGATAAACTATGAAATCTCCACAAATATCCTTAAATGGCTATATTTAATAACAGAAGCGATTGGTTTATTTCAATGATGCGAACTACGCTTGCAGCGTCTTAAATGCAGAAGTTTGTTGTGGCTTGGTAATCTTTCATGTAAACAAAAAAGGTTGTCATTATCGTTTGTCCGTGTTTATAATATATCATGTAATTTGACATCTTTGAAAATGGCTTATGTAAAAAGCTTAGATTGAATTGTTAAAAAATTATGTATCAATACTGTAATTTATTTTCTTCATTTAATGATAATGCCATTATGCTTACCAGAGAATATGAAAAAAAATTACATAAAATAAATAGACAAAACTTGTCTGTATTATTTAATGAAACATGCATTAATATATATATATATATATATATATATATATATATATATATATATTCTGAATATAAGAAGAGAATTTACCTTAGGCTCAATACAGAAAAACTGGAAGACTATATTAAAAACTTTTGACATGAACTAAGAATTATGAAGAAATGATACAGTATAATTTTTTAAGACTTACTAATATTCATTCTTTGTTTTATCACGAGAAACGCCATCTTGGTGGGGAAAACACGCATGATATATTATTGTAGCACACACACACACACACACACACACACACACACACACACACACACACACACACATTTCTTTCTTTCATGTTCTTCAGAATCAAAAAGAGACAGATTAAATTTCTGAACGCTTAATAAGGAAGATGGACTTTGAAATGTAATCCTTCAAAGAGCATATCGAAGACAAGAGGGTGAAGACACTGATCCACTTACTTGACAAGCTTGCGTAAATGGATGGCAGAACGGAGGTAGGGGCGGGAGAGACGCTAGTCTAAGGGCCATAAAGGAAGTTGTGGAGAGCACGTCCTGAACGGAAAAGGCACATAGAAGAAGTAGCTTTATTCAAAGTATTCTTAGCATGCATCTGAAAAGCACATTTCCGTCACCGAGTTTAACAGGCACCATTTTTTAATTTTTCCTCATCTCTCTCTCTCTCTCTCTGCATATATATATATATATATATATATATATATAATCTCATTTTCTTGATCTATATATCTATCTCTTTATATACATAATCACATTTTCCTGATATCTATCTATCTATCTAATCTCATTTTTCTGATCTGTCTATTCATATATATATATATATATATATATATATATATATATATATATATATATATCGTCATAAACATACAAGCCAGTTTCGTTGTATCACAGCTGACCAGTGTGGCTAGACATTTACTTGCTTCTGGCTTGAATCGAAACTCGACCGATTTGGTGTTCGTCGGAGTCGCTAACCACTAAGCCGTCGGCGCATGGTATCAGAGAAGGGAAATTTTAGCGTGTCATATATAAGCGGTGTATACATACGCCAGTCAACGAAAGAACTCAATTCATCGCTGAAGAGTAATGCTTAAATCGTCGAAGTGGTAACAGTTTTTTCAAATTTTCCTCCTTAGAGAGCTCAATCGTACTCATTTTCCTGATCTATCTATCTATCTATCTATCTATCTATCTATCTATCTATCTATCTATCTGTGTTTGCGAGTGTTTGTATGTGTTTGTATACGTATTTGGTAGCAGTTTTGTAATTAAATAGTTCTTCCTTTCACGCCCTGAATTTCCAATAGACTTTCGTCCTGATGCCAAACATCAAATAAAAATGCTTGATTGATTTGTTTCTTACAGCCTATCAACATTTTGCAGGTTACTTTAAGTCAAAAAATATTTTCAGATTGTATCAATTCGATAATAACGAATAACACACACAAGTCTTACTAATTAACCCATATCTGGTGGAGAGGAGACGTGGATTCATGCCTTTGCGCGTAAGTGAATATAACGAATCTAAGATGAATTTGAATTCCGTTCTCCAGTCTTTAACTTGGAGCAGTTATCCATGACACCCGCCGCACATTCATGCTTACAGCTCCTGGTATTTCCTAGTGCTACTAAATTTGAATCAGTGTCTTCTTCATTGATCTTACGAGGACCGGTGTTGCAACGTCATTTGGCCGTAATCCATAGCATTTGCATATCGAAGCTTACAGCACCTGGTAAATAGAGAAAGAATGAAAGAAAGAATATCATGAAAAAGAAAGAAAGAAAAAGAAGGGAATAAAAAAATGGAATAAGGTGAGAAAAAAAGAAGGAATAATGTGGAAAAAAGGAGAAAATAGAAATCAGAGAAGAAAGAAAGAAAGAAATAAAGAAAGAAAGAATGAAAGACAGAAAGAATGAAAGAAAGAATATCATGAAAAAGAAAGAAAGAAAAAGAAGGGAATAAAGAAAATGGAATAAGGTGAGAAAGAAAGAAGGAAAGAATGTAGAAAAAAGGAGAAAATAGAAATCAGAGAAGAAAGAAATCAGAAAAGAAAGAAAGAAAGAATGAAAGAAAGAAAGAATGAAAAAGAAAGAAAGAAAGAAAGAAAGAAAGAGGAGAAGGGAATAACGAAATTGAGAATAAGGTGAGAAAGAAAGAAGGAAAGAATGTAGAAAAGACGGGGATAATGAAATCAGAGAGGAAATAAAGAAAGAAAGAATGTCATGAAAAAGAGAGGAAAGAGGAGAAGGGAATAAAGAAATGGGAAAAAGGTGAGAAAGAAAGAAGGAAAGAATGTAGAAAAGAAGGGAACAATGAAATCAGAGAAAAAGAAAGAAAGAATGAAGGAAAGAATGTCATGAAAAAGAAAAGAAAGAAAGAGAAGAGAATAAAAAAATGGGAAGAAGGTGAGAAAGAAAGAAGGAAAGCATTTAGAAAAGAAGGGCATAATGAAACCAGAGAAGAAAAAAAGAAAGGAAGAAAAATGTCATGAAAAACAAAAGAAAGAGGAAAAGGGAATAAAGAAATGTGAATAAGGTGAGAAAGAAAGAATGAATGAAAGTAGAAAAAAGGGAAAAAAGAAATCAGAGAAGAAAGAAAGAAAGAAAGAAAGAAAGGATGAAAAAAATGAAAATGAAAGAAAGCATATCATGAAAAAGAAAGAAAGAAAGAAAGAAGGAAAGAAAGAAAGAGCAGAAGGGAATAAAGAAATGGAAATAAGGTGAGAAGGAAAGAATGTAGAAAAGACGGGAATAATGAAATCAGAGACGAAAGAAAGAAAGAAAGAAATAAAGAAAGAAAGAAAGAAAAAGAAAGACAAAGAAAAAAGAAAGACAAAGAAAAAAGAAAGACAAAGAAAAAAGAAAGACAAAGAAAAAAGAAAGAAAGAATAGAATGTCATGAAGAAGAAAAGAAAGAAAGAGGAGAAGGGAATAACGAAATGGGAATAAGGTGACAAAGAATGAAAGAAAAAAATGACGAAAGAAAAAAAAACCTAGAATAACTTGGGAAAGAAAAGCAGTAATAAAGAAAGAAGATAAGAAAATAAAAAAAAATGGCAATAAAATATGAAAGAAAGAAACAAGGCAACATACAGAAAAAACAAAATGGTGGCTAGTTGAGAAATGATGATTGATGATAAAGTGTAAATGAAGGAATTAAGAAAACAAGTGAACGAAACATAAAGAAAAAAAAATGCCAAATCTTAAATATAACTCAAGAAAAGAAAAACGTTTCGAAAAAAGAATAAAATCATTGAAGGACGTTCCCCGAAAGATATTAATTCATACCATTCGCATATCGAAGCTTACAGCAACTGGTATTGAAAAGCCAGGCTGACGTTGCTTAACTTCGGTGTTCATCTGAGTGCCAGTGTCCTAATCAAAAAGAAAATTTATAAAAAAATGTTTCGTTTGTCTTCAATTAGACGCACATTTATATGTTTTAAAAGAAGTTCACGTCAAGCAAGGCACTAAAGCCACTAAGACATTTTTTAATCATTTCACCCAGAGCAAGGCGGAAATGCCACTGGTGTGCGGGGGGCTACATAACTGTAAAAAGATTAATTAGAAGAGAGTGAGGAGTACAGACCAGTTAGAAAAGAGCAATAGAAAGATGAGAATGCAGGTATGATGACAGTTACATAGGTGGAGGGAAAGGGAAGGATATACGGGGTGGGGAGAGAGCTAGAATCCAGTGGTTAATAGATGAATATTGACATTGCATTTAAATTCTTGGAGGTTGTAGCCATCAAGAAAGTAAGAATATGGGAGAGAATTCAACAGGCGGGAAGTGCGAGAGAAGAAGTTGCAGGAGTAGAATTGTCGTCTGCATTTGGCTAACCTAACTGTGAATGGGTGGGACCCAGCTGCCATAAGTAGTTAATGGATATGGAAGAACTAGATAACAGAAAGGAACGAAAACAGTTTAAGAGTTATAAGAAAGACAGTAGATACGGACTGATATTGTATTTGATTTTTTCAAAATTAAAGTTAACTGGAACAGATGAAGGTGGAAGAGAGTTCCACGAGCAAGAAGTTCAAAAAAGAAAGCTGTTAGGATAGAACATCTCTCTAAGAAACTGATAAGAATTCGACGCCGCTCTAATACTGCGCTTAAATTAATAAACTCTAGGTATCATAGCAAGGACTCATCCAAACAATTACCATGAAAGTATTGATAGAAAAAGCATATGAAAGCAACTTTACGACGTTGTGGAAATGACTGAAGCCGTAACATCAGGTCAGAATCCATATCAGGAGTAAAGAAAGAAAGAAAGTCAGAAATCAGAATGTCATGAAGAAGAAAAGAAAGAAAGAAGAGAAGGGGATAAAGACATGGGAATAAGGTCAGGAAGAAAGGAGCAAAGAATGTAGAAAAGAAAGAAAGAAAGAAAGAAAGAAAGAAAGAAAGAAAGAATGTCATGAAGAAGAGGAGAAAGAAAAAGGAGAAGGGAATAAAGAAAGAAGGAAAGAGAGTAGAAACGACGGGAATAAAGAAATCAGAGAAGAAAGAAAGAAAGAAAGAAAGAAAGAATAGAATAGAATGTTATAAAGAAGAAAAGAACAAAGAGGAGAAGGAAATAAAGAAATGGGAATTAGATAAGAAGGAAAGAAGAAAAGAAAGTAGAACAGAAGGGGATAAAGAAATCAGAGAAGAAAGAAAAAGAAAGAAAGAATGTCATGAAAGAGAAAAGAAAGAAAGACTAGAAAGGAAAAAAAGAAATGGGAATAAGGTGAGAAAAAAAAGAGGAAAGAAAGTAGAAAAGAAAGAAATAAAGAAATCAGAGAAGAAAGAAAGAAAGAAAGAAAGAAAGGATGAAAGAAAGAAAGGATGAAAGAATAGAATGTCATGAAGAAGAAAAGAAAGAAAAAGGAGAAGGGAATAACGAAATGGGAATAAGGTGAGAAAGAAAAAAAGAAAAAATGACGAAAGAAAAAAGACCCTAGAATAACTTGGAAAAGAAAAGCAGTAATAAAGAAAGAAGATAAGGAAATAAAAAAAAATGACAATAAAATATGAAAGAAAGAAACAAGGCAACATACAGAAAAAACAAAATGGTGGCTAGTTGAAAAATAATGATTGATGCTAAAGTGTAAATGAAGGAATTAAGAAAACAAGTGAACGAAACACACACACAAAAAAAAATTGCTAAATCATAAATATAGCTCAAGGAAAGAAAAATTTTCGAAAAAAGTATAAAATCATTGAAGGACGTTCCCCGAAAGATATTAATGATATTTAAGGATAACGGCACATGCGTAGAAAGAGTAAAGGGAAAAGAGAATACTTAAAAAAAATAAAGGAATTGAAAACAGGCGCATCAACATGAGGAATGAATACGTTATAAGATTCCAATAGAGATGTCGAAATGATGCGATTAAGATTTCAGGTCGGCAAGCAAATCTCATTGGCTACCAGGGTTGATATGAATTATTTTATTTATGTCTTCTTGCAGGCACTCCTCTTCGCTGTGAATAGCGATGCCGATTGTGGATTTAACATACCTCTCACAATGATGTTGAACTCATTAGGGCAGACACAAATAAAGACAAAGTTTTGTTATAACTGATTTCTTCGAAGCGTCACTTTCGTCTTTGTCGTTGTGGTCACAAAGTTATAGCCATTGAGCTCTTCGGCCATCTTTTGACACCTATCGGATTCGATAAAATTTTGGGAATGTCAATCTGAACCCTTTATTCAATTCATAAGAACAGAATAAATATCTGACCCCTGACAAATTACGTCTTTACTTTACATTTTTCGGATTGTTGTTCCGCATCTGTATTGGGTCCTGAGTATGACGGCAAACTATATCCAGCACCAAGGCCTCTGATTGGGAGGTTGTGCCTCTTAGTTGCTGTTGTTCACAGGTCCACTCTGACTCGGTATGGTAGCACCTTTTAGGGTCCCAGCTATGGCCAAATAGTTAAACCCGAAATGTAGTCAAAACACTATGAAAATATGAAAATAGACTTTTATAGAAAAATATAAATTTTTGAAGAAAAAATATTATCAACAATACATTTTTGAAGGAAAAAAAGTTGCCATTACACATTTTTGAAGAAAAAAAACTTCTAACCATCATACACTTTTGAAAGAAGAAAATATTACCAGCATTACAAAACTTGAAGGCATCTTCAGTTTTCTAAAAAAATAAAAAAATAAAAAACCTGACTAAATCAACCTTCTCACTATAACCGAACATAAAAATACTTTAAAACCTCACTTTTTTAGCATTAAATAACCCATAAAGGTTGATATACCGTTAAACAAAATTCAAACTCAAAAAACGCATCTTTATTTTCATATTCACGACGTTTCGATCGTGGTTTGTTTAGACCTTCTTGAGGTGACTGAAATTTTGTACAGAGCTCTATATTACGATCACTGAGGTAGTTTCTGATCATTCCATGTGTCATGCTACTTCCTGATGTTTTACAAATGTGCAAGATGGATTCTGACTAGAATAACTTCCGTAGTACCTGGTCAATGGCTTGGAATGATTTATCAGAGAGCGGAGTTTCAATTTCAGTTGGGTTCATTACATTCACTGACGCGAAAATCTTCTTCTTCATGTGGCGAGTACCTTCAGAATGTAGGCAATCATGGACTTCCACTTGGCTCTGTCTCTTGCCGCTCACAATATTTTTTTATCTTTGTATATCTCCCGAACCCTGCACTACTGTTTGCTTCGACCTTTTATATCTTTATAATGATATCGCCCCAAGCAAGGCTGTTTACTGCCAGTGGTGCGCAGGGGGTTACATAGGAGTAAAGGTATGAGAAATACAGACAGGTTATAAGGGGTGTCAGGAAGTGGATAAGAGCAGGATGAGAATACTGATGAGAGTGGAGTGGACTGAGAAAACAGCATGAGAGAGAGGATGCGGGTTAGTGAGATAGGAGATGACTATTGACTTTACATTTAAATTCTTGAAGTTTGTAGCTGTTGGGGAAGCAAGTAAACGGTAGGTAATTCCACAGGCGGGAAGTGCGAGAAAAGAAGCTGTTCGAGTAGAATTTTTATTTTATTGGTTTCACAGTAAAATGGTAGGACCTAGTTGCTAATCTTGTGGCTCGAGAAAAATTCATACATAAGGGACACCATCGGAGCAGAAGCCGTGAAATTATTTGTAGAAGAGACAAAAGAAAGCCACATTACACCGGTGAGAAAGTGACTGTATCTGATCTGCCAAATTGGGATCGATCATATTACAGATTCTCCGTTGGATTTTGTCAAGGACCCCTAGGTGGATAGCAGGGGCACCCGACTAGATATGGCAGCAGTATTCAATGCACGGATGGATAGTAGATTTACGTCTCGCGCTGCTTTCTCCTGTCTCTCTTTATTCTATCCGTCCTGTGACTATTATATTCTCTAGGCTCTCTTTCCTCATTATATGTCCCAGGAACCTCATCTGTCTCTTCCTGATATTAAATATGAGTTTTCTTCTCGTTTACATCCTTACCAACACCTCATCGTTACTCACGTGCTCAGTTAATGGTATCCTCAGCATCCTTCTGTAGAACCACATTTCTGATGCCTCAAGCCTCTTTCATCTTTGATGAGATCGTCCAGTATTCACTTTCATACAGAAGGACAGATATCACATAGCAATCCAGCACTTTTTCTTTGTTTCTAATGAGATTTTCCTGTCTCTCATTATTCTGATACGCTTAGGAATTATAGAAATCCACCACTTCCCCTCTAGCTATTGGTTAATTAGTAAGACCTGTATCAATAAATTATTAACTCTAAAAACAAAGTAAAATTGCCTACAAAATATTTACATTTCAGCATTAAATAACCTATAGAGTTAGATATCCTGCCAAACATGAACAAAAGCCTACCCAACCAACATTATGTTAGATATTTGATTCTCTATAAACTGATTTAATGAAACAAGCAAAAGCACACCCCAAAGTAGATAACAAAAGGATTTATCTGACACGAGTTATCTCCACCATCATGGACAGCGGAATGGGGGATAGTCTCTCTGATGAATCGAATGAAAGACAGAGGACACATTCACCGAAACGTTTTGAATATAACAACCAAGATGAGGATCAGTGTTTAATAATAATAATCAAAGTTTCAATATAAACCTCAGGTTGGTTAAGTGACTATTGAACAAACGCAGATATGCCTGATTAGGCGCCTGCAAAATGATTGTATAGTTCTAGGATAAAAGTTTGCTTGGGATAATTTGGCCATTTTAGATAGATAGATAGATAGATAGATAGATAGATAGATAGATAGATAGATAGATATTAGTTTGTTTGGAAAATAATGCCTGATTTTTTAATAAACCTTTTAATCGTGTTCTAATGTATTATTATAATAGTTGCCTGAAAGCATATTCAGTCAGTCAGTTAAGTGCCATAAGTGATACGGATTAATACCTTTCCTAAGGGTATTTGTGCGTAAATGAATGCAAGGCATTCAACTGGATTTCGAACTCGACACCCCGAATTGTCGTTTCGAGTCGATATCCTCTGCGACACAATGCACAACATATTACTCATTCCTAATTATTAAAGTGTCCTCGTTTTTAATTGTATATCAATCTTTTTCGGAATTTATCGCCCCTCCAACTTGAACATAAAAAGAGATGCGTTTAGTTATTTGCATGAGTTCAAGCCTGGTAATAAAACTTCACAAATCGCTGATAGTATTAACCGAGCACAGGGTGAAGAATCTACTTTAGATATGACACAACGGCACTGGTCCTTGAAGTTCCGCAGTAGGGATATGAGTCTTGTTGACCAAGGGGTTGTACATCTGTAATTGAGAAACAGGACAATTTCGTTGGAAACAAAAAAAAAGAGTATTATATTGTTATGTGACATCTGTCTCTCTATATGGCAACGAATGTTGGACATTCTCCTTAAAGATGAAGGAAAGACTCAAAACAACAGAAATGTGGTTCTACAGAAGGATGCTGAGGATACCATGGACCGATTATGGGAGTAACGACGAGATTCGGGAAAGAATGGAAATTAAAATGAAACTTATGCTGGCAGGACTTCTAATTCTCACGAGCTTCTTGTTATATTGTTTAAATAAATCACACCTTTGTCTTAAAAACGTTCTAGTAAGTTGTTCGGAAAGTAATGTCCGATTTTAGAATAAAGCTTTTAATCATGTTTTAATATATTATTATAATGGTTGTGCCAATTCTAACCTTCACGGCCAGGACTCGCCATGCCACTTAAATTCTAACAAACCATCCACAATTCCCCTGTATTCCTTTATTGAGAAGTCCCACTCGAAGAAATCTTCCCGCGAATCTGTAAAACCGACTCCTAAGAGGATATTTCACTGATGACTACAATCTTAAACTTTTCAAGTTTAGGGTTAACCGTTATTTTCCCCTCTAATCCACATAACCTGCATCTTGCTGAAACGCTCACCCTAGAGTGGCCACCAGGCCTTGTACAGTGGTGTTTCGCCGCCTTTTTTGCTGGAGACCATACATTCGGTTTCGCTTTAACTGGAAGCAACGTTTTTTTCGTGCCAACGTCCAAAGAGTCTGACCTCCAGGACCATGGATTAGTTTTAAAGCTTTCATTACACCCGAGCAACGCCGGGATACACTGCTAGTATTATTATAATAGTTGCCCGAAAACATATTACTCATGCGCGATTATTAATGTGTCATCTTTGATAATTTTATAGCTATCTCTTTCAGAATTTAACGTAAAACGTTATATACCCCTCTCAAATTCAACATAAAAAGAAGAAATACGTTTACTTATTTGCATGAGTTCAAGCTTGGTAAAATATGCTTCCCAAACCGCTGACAGCATTAACAGAGCACAGAGTGTGGGATCTACTTGTGACCAGAAAGTATAGCACTGGTTTCTGAAGTTCCACAGTGGGGATACGAGACTTCCAGATAAAGATGTAGAAAGCGACAATCTGTAATTAAAAAAAATAAATATAAATATGCAATTAAGAAAAATACACATGCAATTAAAAACACATATAAAAAGACTATTTTTTTTTAAATATTAAAACAATAGTGTTTTTGTTGTTGTGTATAAATTCTTACATTTTTTTTAATAAAGTTATTTAGAAGGCGAAATGCGTCGGCTAAAATAAGTTGTTTGTGACTAAATTGTGTTACATGTTTCATGTCTAAAACTTCATTTAATAAAGGTCATAAACTGTTGACCTGCTACTCAGTCAGTTAAGTGCCATACCCTTTGGGCGATCATGTCTTGAAAGAGACATGACTGACTGGGCAGAAGATTATCCCGCAGTAGTTTGCCATTGCGTTCTGCGGTAGACTGGTTGCCAGCAAAGGCTATAGAACCCAATCTTTCCTGTTAGTTAACCCATAACTGGAGGAAAGAGACGGATTAGTACCTTTCCCAAAGGTATTTGTGCGTAAGTGAATGCAAGGAATTCAACTGGAATTTTGAACTCGGCACCCCGATTTATCGTTTCGAGTCGATATCCACTGCACCACAACTAAATTCCGACCCGATACGATGTAGCCTAATTTCACGAGACGTGTAGATTAAGATAGTAGAGACCGATGATCTGCAAAAAACAAAAAAGAAACAAAAAAAAAAGACTAGTCGGGTAAAAGCTAGGTAAAATTATTAAAGAAATACGTAAGCATTTGAACAATATCAGACAGTCTGAAGAAAATTGATTATGTGAATAATCCTGATAAATTTGTTCTACAGTGAAAGACAAATAGTTCAACGTGTGAAGTGTAGTCGATTTTGCATCTGTGAAATTCAAATTAGATATTTCTTGATCGCTTAGTGACTTGTGATGAGAAATAGGCTCTTTATGACAAACGTGATTGATAGGCCCAATGGATCGATCACGACGAAGCACCCAAACATTTTCAAAAACGGAAGTTGCAACAGCAGTAACTGGGAGTCCGCCATGGTCGTTACCCGTTACAACTTTCTGAAATCTAACCAGACCATCACTGCCGGATGTTATTTTCAGACATTCAGTCAGTCAGTTAAGTGTCATACGTGATACACGCTTGGGCGATCATGTCTCGAAAGAGACATGACTGACTGGGCAGAAGATTATCCCGCAGTAGGTTGTCATTACTTTCTGTGGTAGACTGATTGCCAGCCAAGGCTATAGAACCCAATATGACCTGTTATTTGACTTATAGCTAGATTGAGAAGATATGTATTATATTAATAAGTAGTAGTTAGTGGGGGATCAGTTTATTACTTCATAATAATAGAAAACGGATCCCCCACTTTATACCCATTATTCCAACTATTATATTGTCAGTCAGTTAAGTGCCATATGTGATACACGCTTGGGCGATCATGTCTCGAAAGAGACATGACTGACTGGGCAGAAGATTATCCCGCAGTAGTTTGCCATTGCTTTCTGTGGTAGATTGGTTACCAGCCAAGGCTATAGAACCCAATCTGTCCTGTTATTGAACCCATAACTGGAAAGAAGAGACGGATTAATACCTTTCCCATGGGTATTTACGCGTAAGTGAATGCAATGGATTCAACTAGAATTCGAAATCTGCTACCCGGTTTCTCGTTCCGAGCCGATATCCACTGTACCACAACGTTATTTTCAGTACTTGGATGAAATTCACATTCCCTTAAGTAAAAGGAGTTTCCACAGATAAATCGACACATTCCGATTCGACTTAATGACATTGCCCAGGTAAGATGATACTTTAGAAGCATACCGACTTTGGATTCGAAAATTAGTCACCGCTACCATATTCCCCAGATCTTGCACTCAGACTATCGCCCGGTTCAAACTCTACCCAGGTCTATTGAACAGGTTAAGAGGCTCATCCCTTGTTCCCTGTTTAAGATGTGGTTTCCGGCTTTCTCTTTTCCAAACTTCTCACTTTGTTTTTTTTCAATTGGAGTAGATAGATCTATCTATCACCTGGTTCACACTCCACCCACGTCTATTGAACAAGTTAAGAGGCTCATCCTTTGTTCCCTGTTTAAGATGTGGTTTTCGGCTTTCTATTTTCCAAACTTCTCACTTTGTTTTTTTTTTTCAATTGGAGTAGATAGATCTATCTATCGCCCGGTTCACCCTCCAGCCTCGTCTATTGAACAGGTGTAGAGGCTCATCCCTTGTTCCCTGTTTAGGATGTGGTTTCCGGCTTTCTCTTTTCCAATCTTCTCACTTTGTTTTTTTTTTCCACTTGGAGTAGATAGGTATATCTATCGCCCGGTTCACGCCCCACTCTCGTCTATTGAACAGGTTAAGAGGCTCATCCCTTGTTCCCTGTTTAGAATGTGGTTTCCAGCTTTCTCTTTTCCAATCTTTTCACTATTACGTAACGCCCTGTACATCGGGGTGATACGATTAAAAAAAAAATCTTGACAATAAAATCCTACACATATATAAATCTACCATCCGCTCGTGCATTGAATACTGCAGACATATCTGGTCGGGTGCTCTTGCTATCCACCTCGGTGTGCTTGACAAAATTCAACGAAGAATCTGCAATGTGATCGATCCCGACTTGGCAGCTCGGATACAGTCAGTTACTCACCGGCGAAGAGTGGCTTTCCTGTGTCCCTTTTACAAGTACTTTCACGGTTTCTGCTCTGATGAACTTAGCTCACTGGCACACCCTATATACGAATTTACTCGAGCCACAAGATTAGCAACTAGGTCCCACCCTTTTACGGTGAAACCAATAAAATGTAAAAAGCCCAGCAGCTTTATTTTTTGCACTTTCCGCCTTCCGTTTACTTGCTTCCTGGATGTGCGTTGTGGTGCAGGGGATATCGACTCGGAACGAGAAATCAGGTAGCCGAGTTCGAATTTCAGTTGAATTCATTGCGTTCACGTTACGTGCAAACATCCTTGGGAATGGTATTAATCCGTCTCTTCGCTCCAGTTATGGGTTAAATAACAGGACAGATTGGGTTCTATAGCCTTGGTCGGCAACCAGTCTACCACAGAAAGCAATGGCAACCTACTGCGTGATAACGTTCTGCCCAGTCAGTCATGTCTCTTTTGAGACATGATCGCCCCCAAGCGTGTATCACGTATGACACTTGACTGACTTGCTTCCTCGACAGCTACAAACTCCAAGAATTTAAATGCAAAGTCAATATTCATCTCCTGTCTCAGTAACTTGCATCCTCTCTCTCTCTCTCTCTCTCTCTCACTCATGCTCTCAACTCATTCCTCGCTTTTCCGCTTCCATACGCCCCCTATAACCTGTCACTCTTTCACACAACTTTCCTCCTATGTAACCCCCTGCAAAATAGTGACAGTAAAATGCCTTGCTTGGGACGATATGATTATAAAAAATAAAAATCATCTCCTATCTCACTAACCTGCATCGTCTCTCTCTCTCTCTCATGCTCCTTTCTCCGTCCACTCCACCCTCATCAGTATTCTCATTCTTCTTACCCACTTCCTGACACCCATATAACCTGCCACTCTTTCTCATAACTTTCCTCCTATGTAACCCCCTGTAAAATAGTGACAGTAAAATGCCTTGCTTGGGGCGATATGATTATAAAAAAATTCTATACTATTATAATGTTGATATAAAGTGGGAGTTAATTCTACATTACAATCAATATATAAACTGATCCCTCTCTTTATGGCCGCAGTCATCCTTCTATTACTCACTTCCATACACCCCCTATACTTTCATTCTTTCTCATAAGTTTCCTCCTTTGTAACCCCCTGCAAAACAGTGTTAGTATAATACCTGCTTGGTGTAATACGATTATAAAAAAAAATAAAATGACATTACGTTTCTTTGGAGATGAAGAAACACTGTTCAAAAATGATCACCTCATGTCTATCATGACTTTTCCGTTAACCTGAGGAATATTGATCAGCGCCCCTATAACTAAAAACTTCAGTATTTTTTATCTTGTATATAAATGTATTGTGGTTCAGTAATTATCGGTTTTGAACAAGAAATTGATGAAGTTAAAATTCCAGTCAAATTCGTTGTATTCACTTACGGGCAAATACCGTTGTGATGACATTAATCTGTCCCTTCTCCCCGCAACAAAGCAGTTCGAAGCTATTTTTTTTATCCTGAATAATAAAACACTTGTCATTATTTTATATTCATTTGAACTTTTAATTTGAATATGAAACTTAATTCTCTCCATTAAACCTGAATCAGTATAATGAAGAAGATATTAGACACATGCTATCAAATAAAAATGTGTGTAAATATTACGAAAAATAATAACATCAAATAGATATACTATCATTTATATTTGAAAGCATGTGTCTTATATATTTCTCAACATGCTTCAGGATTAATGGAGACAAGTTTCATATTCATATTTGGTTTGGCTTGTTTTGTTTTACTGCAATGTCTTATTAAATGCCGATATTAATTTTAAAATCTTCTCTATGTACCTTGTCTTTTCAGAACGTAGGCGATCATGGCCTTCCACGTTTCCCTATCTCTGGTGGCTCTTAGCACACTTTCTCTTGTAAAATCTCGCAGCCCTCGTTCTGTTATCCACATGCGCAGGCCCTTCAAATATATTATCCGCTGTCTCTTTTTTCCTCTGTCTCTTTTACCTTCTATCTGGCCTGTTAATATCAGATTCTCCAAGTCCTCCTTCCTCACATAGTTGTCTCTTCCTGATGCTCAATATTAATTTCCTTTTCGTTTCCATTCTTTCCAAAACCTCATTATTGCTCACATGCTCGATCCATGATATCCGCAGCATCCTTCTGTAGAATCACATTTCTGCTGCTTCAAGTTTTTCCTTCATCTTCGATGATATTGTACAGCATTCACTGCCGTATTGAAGAACTGATATCACATAGAAATCCAGTACTCTCTTCTTTGTTTCTAGTGAAAGTTTCCTGTGTCTTAATACTTTACTCAGTTTCTAGAACGCAACCTTCGCCATGACAATTCGCCTTTGGATCTCTGTGTCGCACTTTTCGTCTTCAATTAGAACACTTCCCTGATATTTTAGTTTTTGTACCTACTTGATTTTCACATCCCCCACCTGTATTTGGCACTTTGGGCTGCCTTTTTTCTGATGACCATGCATTTATTATTTGTATAAAAAGAAGATATATTATTTGTAACAAATCAGTTTGTAGATAAGGATTGGGTTTATTTTGTTTTACGACATATCAACCTCAGTGTGTTATTTAATTCCGACAATTTTTACAATAGATTCGTATGAATAGAATATTTTTTGTAAGAAATTAATTTATAGATCAAATTTCTTTGACGGATTTTTGTAAAGTGGGCTTTGTTGAGAGTCATCCACCTGATCAGGTCTTTCAAATATGTTATCCCCTGCTTTTCCCTGTCTTTTTCTCTCTATCTGGCCTGTTAGTATCAGGTTCTCCAAGCCCCCTTCCTCATTGCGTGTCCCAGGAACTTTAGCTGTCTCTTCCTGATGTTCAGTATTAATTTCCTTTTCGCTTCCATCCTTTCCAAAACCTCATCATTGTTTACATGCTCGGTTCATGATATTCGCAGCATCCTACTGTAGAACCAGATATCAGTCGCGCCACGAGTGCTGCTATGACACTGTCAGCACTCTGCCTTCGGGTGGAGGGGGATCTTTGCTTCCGAGCAGAGAGAAATAACCCAGTCGTGGTTCCGCCGAAGGGTAGAAGCACGACTGGGCAAAAATAGACAGACTTTTTTTGGCCGGGCCATATGGCCTGGAAAGCCCAGTTATAAACTGACCATGTGTCACATATTGCCCTTACTGGGAGGGACAGCTAAATAATGTAGAACCAGATATCAGTTGCTTTAAGTTTTTCTTTTATCTTTGAATGTCCCCCGAAATTTAGCTGTCTTTTCCAGATGCTCAGTATTGAGACAGTCAGTTAAGTGCCATGCGTGATACACGCTTTGGGTGATCATGTCTCGAAAAGAGACATGACTGACTGGGCAGAAGATTATCCCGCAGTAGGTTGCCATTGATTTCTGCAGTTGAATGGCTGCCAGCCAAGGCTGTATAACCTATAATATCCTATTATTTAACCCATAACTGGAAGAAAGAGACGGATTAATACCTTTCCCAAGGGTATTTGTGCGTAAGTGAATGGAACGAATTCAACAAATTCAAAGCGTGTAGCTATCATAATGAAGAACACAACCCAAAAATTATCATGAAAGTATTTATTGAGGTGGTATTACAGCGGTGGGAAAGTAACTGAAGCCGAGTTCCCAATAATACTGATTCTCTTTTGGATTTTATTACGAATTTCATGGTAACCACTATATTGAATCCATAGCAAAATCTACTGCTAAGAAGGTTGGGTCACTATGTCGATCCAGGATGTTTTTTCCGCCTGAATCCACCCTGCATATATACAAGTCAACCATCCGTCCGTGAATGGAGTACTGCTGCCATCTATGGTCAGGCGCCCCTGCCGTTCTCCTCAGTGTTCTTGACAGCCTCCAAAGGAGAGTCTGTAATGTGATAGGTACTGATCTGGCGGCTCGACTGTAGCCACTTCCCCATCGTCGAAATGTGGCCTCCCTTTGTCTGTTCTATAAAAACTTTCATGGCTTCTGCTCGGACGAACTTAAGTCACTGGTGCCTCCTCAACAGGTGTTTACTCGTGCAACCAGACTGGCAACTAGATCCCACTCATTCACAGTCAGGTTAGCCAAATGCAGACGACAATTCTACTCCTGCAGCTTCTTCTCTCGCACTTCCCGCCTGTGGAACTGGCTCCCATATTCTTGCTTTCCTGACGGCTATAACCCCCAGAAATTTAAATGCAAAGTCAATACTCATCTATTAACCATTGGACTCTAGCTCTCTCCCCACCCCCGTATAACCTTCCCTTTCTCTCCAACTATGTATCTGTCATCGCACCTGTTTTCTCATCATTCTATTGCTCCTTTCTAACTAGTTTGTACTCCTCGCTCTTTTCTAATTAATCTTTTTACAGTTATGTAGCCCCCTGCACATCAGTGGCATTTCCGTCTTGCTCGGAGTGAAATGATTAAAAAAAAACTAGCAGGGGCACCCCATCGTATGTGGCAGAAGCATTGGTTTTTTCGGCAGTGCTATAAATATCGACTTGCATAGGTCGTCTGGTATTATTCCGCTGCTATAAATCTCGTTTATTATGTCGGTAATTTTTTCTATGCCACATTCTTCTAAGGCTGTCAGCAGATTTATCACTATACCGTCTGGACCAGGTGCTTTGTTTCTGTTCATTTTGGCCATTGCAGCTTCCACTTCGGATTTTAGTATTTCCGGTCCATCCATCACCTTGTGTATTCTCGGTTGTTCTCTTTTGTCGCAAAAAAGATCCTGTATATATTCTTCCCATCGCTGGAGTATTTCCTCTTTTAAAACCGAGCATTAAAAACAAAACAACCGTAAAACTTCACTATTTTGGTATTAAATAACCCACAGAGGTGTTGATATGCCGTTAAACAAAACTCAAACTCAAACTCAAAACTCTAATCATGGACGACTGGTAGATTTATAAACATGTATACGAAGACACAGGAAAATTTCACTAGAAACAAATAAGAGAGTGCTAGATTGCTATGTGATATCAGTTCTTCAATACGGCAGTGAATGCTGGACAATATTATCGAAAAGGAGGACAAAACTTGAAACAGCGGAAATGTGGTTCTGCAGAAACATACTGGATATAAGGTGGGGGATCTATTCCATATTACAATCAATATATAAACTGACACCTCACTTTGTGGTCACTGCAGTTTCTATACATTTATATTCCTGAGATCCAAAAGCACAAGGATGCATTCCATGGGCTAAGTAGAGTATTAAGGAACAGGAAAATTTCACTAGAAACAAAGAAAAGAGTGCTGGATTGCTATGTGATGTCAGTTCTTCAATATGGCAGTGAATGCTGGACAATATCATCGAAGATGAGGAAAAAACTTTAAGCAGCGGATATGTGGTTCTACAGAAGGATGTTACGGATATCATGGACCGAGCATGTGAGCAATGTTGGAAAGAATGGCAACGAAAAGAAAATTAATATTGAGCATCAGGAAGAGACAACTAAAGTTCCAGGGACATGCAATGAAGAAGGAGGGCTTGGAGAACCTGATACTGACAGGCCAGATAGAAAGAAAAGGAGACAGAGGAAGGCAGTGGATAACATACCTGAAGGGCCTGATCAGGTGAATGACGGAACGGGGGTTGGGAGGTGTAACAGGAGAAAACATACTAAGAGCCACCAGGGATAGGGAGACGTGGAAAGCCATGATCGCCTACGTCCTGAAAGGATGAGGCACACTGAAGAAAATGGCTTTATAATATTATTTTATAATATTGCTGAATTATTCAGATAAAGCTATTATCTTTCTCATTGTTTTCCTACCAACATTCGAAACAAGGAAAATAAATAATTTTTTAGGAAAGAAATGACTGTTGATATTTTAAAATCTATCATCTATTGTGACCTAATAATATTCAACATGAAATGGGCGTCTACTAAAATTAGAACCGAACCCTTTCTTTAGTTCCCTCGGCTAGATTGTTCTAATATCATATGCCATGCTTTTTATTTGAATATCTCAGTTTTAATTAAATCCTCTTAAATTTTTGTCCTATCCACCGAGGGCAGGAATTGACCTCACTACTGTTTGTGTCAAGTTACTTTTTGGGTTAATCGACCATCGCTTTTTAATCACTGAGATATACACTACCGGCCATAATTATTAGGCCACGTCAGTGTTTTTTTTTTTTTTTTTTTTTTAAAGAAATAATGTATAGCAAACTGTTTTTTAGTATTTATTGCCAAGTAAATATGTGCGTTGTGGTGCAAAGGATATCGACTCGAAACGACAAATCGGGGAGCCGAGTTCGAATTCCAGTTAAATTCCTTGCATTCACTTACGCACAAATACCCTTACGAATGGTATTAATCCGTCTCTTAACCTCCAGTTATGGGTTAAATAATGGGACAGATCGGTTTCTTTAACCTTGGCTGGCAACCAGTCTACCGTAGAAAGCTTTGCAACCTACTGCGGAATAATCTTCTGCCCAGTCAGTCATGTCTGTTTCGAAACATGATCGCCCAAAGCGTGTATTACGTCTGCCACTTGACTGAATAATTGTAAATGCAAATAAAATGCTTCTTTTGTTAATAGTGCACAATAACATGTGCATCAAATGAATTTATAAATATTTAATAATTGCCTATATTGCAGTTTCATCAATGAAAGAATGAAGAGAATTTAGAGTGATTCGAACGAGTTCATCTTTGCTTCCTTGCCTTGTAAAAGTTTGCAAAATAATAATAACAAAAAAAAAAAACAATTTATTTTCATTTGGCAATAAATACTAAAAATAGTATGAAATACATCATTTCTTTATAAAAAAAAAATAAACTTGTATTGCCTAATAATTATGACCGGTAATGTCTTTGAGACATTTCATCCGCTAAGCTATGGTTCGCAGGTACCCATAGCACAGTAAATAAAAGCCTTGTTGGTTGATCCAAAATATGACTTGACCCAGTTAGTAGTGAGCTCAAAACATATCATCAACGGAGATAATTAACTTTTCTTCTTCCTCTTCTTCTGTGTGCCGTGTCTTTTCGGGACGTAGGCGATCATGCGGACCCAAATCTCTCAATCTTTTCTAGCTCTTAACACCCCTTCTCATATCCTCAAGTCCATCAAGTACGTCACGCGTCACTTTTCCTTGTTCTTACTTTTCTCTATCTGCCCCGTGAGCATCAGATTCTCGAAGCTTTCCTTCCTCACTACATGTCCCAGAAATTTCAGCTGTCTTTTCCTCATGCTAAGTATCAATTTCTCTAAAACCTCGTCGTTGCTCACAAGTTCTGTCCATGGTATCCTCAGCATCCTTCTGTTGGAAAATAAAAACAGGTTGGTAGACAAAAGAACTAAACAAACCATAAAGGAAAAAAATCACTGTTGATATTTTAAAATAGTATTTGTTCTTAAACCGATCATTTTAAATTATGAACTAAACGTTCCTGGTAAATGTAATGAAGAATGAGGGCTTGGAGAATCTGATGCTCACAGGTCAGATAGAGTGAAAGAAAGACAGAGGAAAGCAACGCGTAACATACAGACAGAGCGGGGTTTGTGTGGGTTCATAAGAGAAAGCATGCTAAGAGCCACCAAGGATAGGTAGGCGTGGAAGACCATGATCGCCTCCGTCCTAATAAGACACGGCACATAAAAGGGGAAAAAGAAGTTTGTTTTTTTTTTAAATCATATCACTCCAAGCAAGGCGGTAACGCCACTGATGTGCAGGGGGCTACATAAGAGAAAAAGATTAGGAGATTGAAGAGAAGGACGAACCGGTTAGAAAGGAGCAATAGAAGAATGGGAATACAGGTGTGATGACAGTTGCAAAGGTGGAGAGAAAGGAAAGGATATACAGGGCGGTGTGAACGTCTATTAACATGTGTAAATCTTTTGCTAACATCTACCTCACAGTCAATGGAAAATTCATAATCTTTATCAGGAATGAATTTTATATGTTTCGACAGTTATACATACGGTTTGATATTCAGCTTTGAAACTAAAATTAACAAAGCAGTACTAATTGTTTTGTTATACGTGATCACTATAAAATTCCTTAATCTCTATAAATAAGGAATTGTTTTGTTTGCCTTAAAAATAAATTTGCCTAATTATTCAAATAAAATCATCCTTCCTTACTGTATAGATCAGTCATTAAGATTAGTGAAATATAAATCTATCTAATTTTTTTATAAATGGAACTTTGTCTGTGTGTGTGTGTGTGTGTTTGTCTGTGTGTGTGTATCCGTTACCTATAGACTCTAAAACGGCTGAATCGATATTCTTGAAAATTTACACAGCTGTACTATAAGCGTCTGCGAGTGTCCTTAGCTAGGTTTTGTGTCAAGGTACCCCCGATAAATATCGAAAATCGATAATCGAAAAAATCGGGTTATAGAAAGAGTGGTCCGATTTTAATCAAATTTGATACACTCATAGACAAAGATATAAGAAACAATATTCAGAAGTTTCAAGGTTGCAGTTCTTACAATAGTGCAGAAAATCGATAATATATATATATCAAAGACAAGATGTTTGTGTGTGTGTCTGTTTATCTGTCTGTATGTCCTTTATACAAATCCACAATTTTTATCCGATTCTCACCAAACTTCACACAAATATTCTTTAGGCTGAGTCTGAGCTCCAGGACCATCGATTAGTTTTAAAGCTTTCATTACACCCAAGCAACGCCGGGCTATACTGCTAATAAAGAATAAATAAATATCTATATGTAATTGTTATATCACGGGAACGATAAAAATAACAAGATAAATTCCAAGTGGAAAGATTTAGACACAACGTAAGGGGTAAAAATAACAGAGTTTATTGTCGGGAAAATTACAAGTAACAGAGAGTTCAATAAAAATGGTACGTCAAGTCGGAATGGAAACGGAAGTCAAATCGTCTCGTACTTCCTTACTTCGATACTTCTTAATCTCTTCGGCGAATCAATTGTCGTGGGTGATAGGATGGTCCATTATAACAGTAATACAGACATTTTAAAATATACTGATTTTTCCGTAAAGTTAATGCCGATTTTTTATGTAAATTAAAACACAAATGAATATTACGCTATTAAATATTTATTCAACTATATATAAGCCATTTTGTTGCACAAAATTTCTCCGTTATTCTTTCAGCTTAAAGAATCTGTCTTTCCAGAATTTCGTTGGTTTCTTAAAGAACTGTTTAAATTGTTTTTAGATTTTTTTTATATGATTCAAGAAATTAACAATTTTACCATTGCGATGGACTTGAATAAATGTAAATCCGAAGGACTTAAATAAATGTCTGCTAAATATGGTGAGTACAGCAACACATACCAGCCAAGTTGCAGCGATTTTTGCCTAGTCGTCAAAGAAACGTGAGGACCAGTCATTATCTAGATGAAAAACGACACTGTTTTTTTTCTGTTCACCAATTTTTAATGTTTTTCTGTAATTGATGCCTTTAATTCTTCCAGTTGTGAGCAGTTCTTTTCAGAATCAATTGACTGGTTACTTGGCAGAATCTCGTCGTCCAGGATTCCTTTCAAATCCCATAATATGCATGGACTGACTTTTTAGTATGAATACTTTCTTGTGGGATGGATAAAGTTGACTCATGTCACTTATTCCAGGATCTTTTTTTGCTGCACATTGTAGTAAACAATCCATTTCTCATCGCCTGTCACAATTTGCTTCAAATTGAGTTTATACAGCAAATTGCAGACAGAAATGTGGTCTAAAAGATTCTTTTCACTCAAACCATGTGGTACTCAAACATTCCAGCAATTTGAGTATTTAAGCTTCATTTCATCCTCATGGATTGTGAAATTTGATTAATTTAGGGTTTCTGTGAATTTCCCACATTGTATAATTTGAATTATTCTCAATGTTCTGATTTGGTCGTCATCTGTAGTGGGGGGTGCTACCTGAGCGTTCTTTATCAATAAGGCTGCAATCACCAACTGTGAACTTAGTGAACAATTTCCATAGAGTTCTGTTAGATTTAAGCACCTTTGCCATACACAGCACATATCTCTTCTGTTGCTTGTGAGGCATTTTTGCCTTTTATGACGATAAGAAATCATCAAGCATTTTTGTAGGGATGCAAAATTGACACAAATTAAGTAATTTTAAACTTTTTTTTTATGTCACCCAAAGAATTTAAATTTTTATAATTTTTACCATTCAGGATCTGAATAAATGAAAATCAGAAGACCCCAATGTCTGGTGAATATATCAGGTGAGGTAACACAAGCATATGGCATATCACGTTGAATACACCGTTTTTCGTTCGATCACCAAAGTTAAGCAACGTTGAGCTTGGTCAGTACTTAGATGGGTGACCGCTTGGGAATACCAGACGCTGTAAGCGTTCAGTGGCGGATGTGCGTTGTGGTGCAGTGGATATCGGTTTGGAAAGAGAAATCAGTGAGCTGAGTTCAAATTCCAGTTGAGTACCCTGCATTCAGTTAAGCACTGGTACCCTTGGGAAAGGTGTTAATCCGTCACTTCCCTCCAGTTATGGGTTAAATATCAGGATGGGGCCTGGAGGCAACCCATCTAGTGTTGGTGTCACAATAAAAACACCGTTCGTGTCCTTGGTGAAGCATGAAGTATTCAGCTATTTGACAAGATATGAATTTCGCTACAAAACTGCTCCAGGGTTCCAAATGCACAGGGAATACTGGAGGGGTCTAGTGAGTTCTATCTCGGCCAATGGCCGCAAGACGACGAACACAATCCGGCCAAGCTGCAACAATTTTTGCCGAATCGCCAAAGAAAGTCCAGCATTATGATGAAGGAAAACAACATATTTCCTCATCGCTAATTCTGGGCGTTTTTCTTGAATTGCTGCTTTTAGTTCGACCAGTTGCGATCAATATCTTTCAGAATCTTTATATTTGTTATTTGACACAAGATCGTAGCATGATTTTATTAAGATGAATACCGACTTTTGGGGTGACTAACCCTGATTCATGTTGCTTACCCCATTTTTTTTTTTGTTATGCTGAACATTATTGCAAACGGACCATATCTCATCACACATAACAATTTTCATAGAAACAGACGAATTTATATAGAAATGCATTCCAAAAAATTCTTTTCACTTAGATCATGTGGTGCCCAAACAGTGTAGCAAACTGAATAACCACACTTCACTAAGTGCTATGGGGGGGGGGTAGATTTTGATAAATTATGTGTTTTCTGCGAATTCCTGTTTTAAGTGTAATTCTCAATAAATGTCTTGATTTGGTCGTCTAGCGAATTTTTGCCTGAGCTTTCAACAAATAAAGCAGTTATCACCAACATTAAACTTAGTGAACCATTTTCGTACAGTTCTTTTAGCTAAATCATCGTCATCGTACACAACACATCTATTTTATTGCTTGAGGGTCAGGTTTTGCTTTTACGGTAATAAAAAAGCATCTAGTGTCTTAAGAGTTCCTTATAATCTTCAATTTTTATAAGGAAGCGAAATTGACACCAATTATGTAATTTTAAACTTTCTTTTTCAAGAGAAAATCTGAAGTAAGCTATAATCGAAAATGCAAGCATATTACAGTGACACGCATAAGTATTGGATACATGTTATTTTCTGTTATAACTAATTTATGTTTGCTATTTTGCCTGATATTTGGTAAATAATATCTCGTAAAGTAGTTTTAGTTGTATGTGGAAGGAAAATTAAAAACTCATGGTTGAATCTATTTGGCGTCATTTAGGGTTCTCTTGCACTCATTGCGAGCAGATGTGAACAGGCGCCTATTGTGATCAGTTGACTGTCTCCGGAATAGACGGAAGTAATGGTTCTTGTGGGCAATGGCGGCTGAGCAGGCCGGAGAGAACCACGGAGAGGAATGAGGTTTTAAGCAATACTTCCTGTTGGGTATGAAGGCATCAATGCCAGCTTTCACCCATGACGAGACCTCAGAGGCACAGTCATCGACTGATAGGTCGAACACTTTTCCCCAAGGGACGTCGCAGAGGAAATCGCGAAAGGCATCCCAGTCAGCTTTTTGGTAGAGGTAGGAGGTCCTATAGGTAGGGGGCTCCTGGGGGGAGTGAGATTGGAAAGAAATACTGAGAGAGACTAGCAGCGTGGTCGGAGTTGCCGAGAGGGCAAAGCTGCGAGACTTGACAGGCGTCAGGCGCAGAGGTGAAACATATATCTAGCAGTGAGGAATGACCCGAGGGAGTGCTTGGGAAACGAGTGGGGAAGTCCACCACTTGCGTAAAGGATTGGGAAATAGTAAAGTTCATGGCGTGAATGCCCGCTGGATCAGTAACGGCGTTTTCAAGCCACTCAGAGTGATGGGCATTGAGGTCTCCACATACAAACATGTGGGCGAATGGGTGATAGGAAATAGCCTTATCTATGTGGTCAGCAATGCTATCTAGTAGGGAGCAGTCAGGAGAGGAGGGAGAACGGTAAAGAAAGAATAGGTAACTAACCGAACTGAGGAGAGACAGGCGGAGACATATGTATTGGTGGTCAGTAGATTCGAGTGAAGTCACCCTAGCTATGGGGAGGTGTTCACTGACATAAACACCCAGCCCATGCATGTGGACAGTGGAATCCTTCCTTAAAAGGGGAAGATAACCAGGGATGAAGAGGTCAGAGGAGGGAATAGGGGTGTCAGGAAATGAGTTAGAGATGGATGAGAATACTGATGAGTTCTTTTTTCTTATAATCATATCGACCCAAACAAGGCATTTTACTGCCACTGTTGTGCCAGGGGTTACATAGGAGGAAAGTTATGGAAAAGAGTGACAGGTTATAGGGGGTGTCAGGAAATGAGTTAGAGATGGATGAGAAAACTGATGAGTTCTTTTTTCTTATAATCATATCGACCCAAACAAGGCATTTTACTGCCACTGTTGTCCAGGGGGTTACATAAGAGGAAAGTTATGAGAAAGAGTGACAGGTTACAGGGTGTGTCAGGAAGTGTGTAAGAGAAGGATGAGAATACTGATAAGAGTGAGGTGGATGGAGAATGAAGCATGAGAGAGAGGATGCCTGTTAGTGAGACAGGAGATGACTTTACATTTGAATTCTTGAAGATTGTAACTGTCTGGATATCAAGTAAGCGGAAGGGAATTCCACAGGCAGGAAGTGCGAGAAAAGAAGCTGAAGAATTAGAATTTGCATTTACAATTTATGGATTTCAC
Source organism: Ascarosepion bandense (assembly GCA_037127315.1). NCBI lineage: Eukaryota > Metazoa > Mollusca > Cephalopoda > Sepiida > Sepiidae > Ascarosepion > Ascarosepion bandense. Next base: position 3,786,833 of record JBBBDQ010000591.1, on the reverse strand, counting down.
AGTAAAAGGGTTGGACACAGTTACTAATTTTGTGGCTCTAGGAAATCCATATATAGCGGGTACCAGTATGCTAAGTTCATCGGAACAGAAGCCGTGAAGTATTTGTAGACGGGACACAGGGAAGCCACACTGCATGGGTGAGAAAGCGACTGTATCCTAGCTGCCAAGTCGGGATCGATCACATTACAGATTCTACGTTGGATTTTGTCAAGGACACTTAGGTGGATAGCAGGAGCACCCGACCAGATATGGCAGAAGTATTTAATGCACGGGTGGATGCCAAGTCGGGATCGATCACATTACAGATTCTACGTTGGATTTTGTCAAGGACACTTAGGTGGAAAGCAGGAGCACCTGACCAGATATGGCAGAAGTATTTAATGCACGGGCCGAGGGCAGATTTGTATATGTGCAGGATGTTTTCAGACGGGAAAAACTTCCAAAAATCGTATTACCCTTTGCATTGCTACTAGCCGACTAGTAGAAATTTCAATAAAATTTAAATAAAACCTTAAAAAATATAGTGTTACTTCATTCTAATCCTTTTTTTCAAATTATTTCTATCGCAAATACAAATAAAGTTATAAATTTTTTAAAGTTCACGCGAACTTTATGGACACCCTGTATAATAAAATTGCTTATATTTTATAATATTATAGCAAATGCTGGATTGACTGATTGATTAATTTCTATTTTACAGGTTATTTAACGCCAGAAAATTTTTTTTTAATTGTAAGGTTATTTGTAATGTACTTTGGGATGTGCGTTGTGGTGCATTGGATATCGGCTCGGAACGAGAAATCGGGGAACCGAGTTCGAAATCCAGCCGAATTCATTGCATTCACTTACACGCAAATACCCTTTGGAAAGGTATTAATCCGTCTATTCCTTCTAGTTACGGGTTAAATAACAGGACAGATTTTGTTCTATAGCCTTGGTCGGCAACCAGTCTACCGCAAAAAGCAATGGCAACCTACTGCGATCAGTCATGTCTTTTTCGAGACATGATCGCCCAAGCGTGTATCACGTATGACACTTAACTGACTGACTGATTAAGAACTTAATTGAAACAAGACCTAATTAACCCATAGAAAGGCGGGGTGTTCATTTCCAATGAAAATTTCGCGGATGGTTTCCGTTAATCACGGACCTACTTGGTTAAGATTAACTTAATTAGAGATTCGTTGGTCCTAGGTATGACGGTAAACTGCATCCTGATTGGAAGGTTGTGAGAAGCATGGAACCGCCTTTTAATTGCTACTGTTTCCAGGACCACCCTGACCCGGTGTGGTAGCACCTGTTAGGATCCCAGCTATGGGAAAAATAGTTAATTCCCAAGTTGAAATATGAAAAAATACTTTTATAGAAATATATATGTAAAAATATTTTATACAAAAATATACATTTTTTCAGAAAAAATATTACCAACAATAAACTTTTGAAGAAAAAATTATTACCATAACAAATTTTTGAAAAAAAGATTCTCAACAAAATATTTTTGAATACAAAACTAGAAGACATTTTCAATTTTCTAAAATAAAAAAAGAATAATAACAATAAATTTTAATTAAAATTTGACTAAATCAACCTTCTCACTATAACCGAACATTTAAAAAAATGCCATACATTTTTGGCATTAAATAACCCACATAGTTTGATATGCCATTAAACAAAACTCAAACCCAAACAGATTCGTTTTCTAAGTTTCTTTTGAGATAATAATGGCTTAGTGATTTCTTTTTTAATCGTATTACCCCGAGCAAGGCGGTAACGCCACTGATGTGCAGGGGGCTACGTAATAGTGAAAAGAATGGAAAAGAGAAAGCCGGAAACCACATCCTAAACAGGGAACAAGGGATGATCCTCTTAACCTGTTCAATAGACGTGGGGGGAGTGTGAGCCGGGCGATAGATAGATCTATCTCCTCTAATTGAAAAAAAAACAAAAACAAAGTGAAAAGATTGGAAAAGAGAAAGCCGGAAACCACATCTTAAACAGGGAACAAGGGATGAGCCTCTTAACCCGTTCAATAGACGAGGGTGGAGTGTAAACCGGGCAATAGATAGATCTATCTACTCCAATTGAAAAAAAAACAAAGTGAGAAGAATGGAAAAGAGAAAGCCGGAAACCACATCCTAAACAGGGAACAAGGGATGATCCTCTTAACCTGTTCAATAGACGTGGGGGGAGTGTGAACCGAGCGATAGATAGATCTATCTACTCCAATTGAAAAAAAAAAGAAACCAAAGTGAGAAGATTGGAAAAGAGAAAGCCGGAAACCACATCCTAAACAGGGAACAAGGGATGATCCTCTTCACCTGTTCAATAGACGTGATACAAGTTTTGCTAATTAACCCCTAGCTGTGAAAAGAAATGTGTATCCATAACTGATTAGAACTTGACAAATAAACAATAAATTATAATGTGACTATGAAGTGAGGGATCAATTCTATATTACAATCAGTATACGAAGTGAAATTACACTGTATGGTAGCAGCAGTCTCTATACATTTATATTCCAGAGAATGTAAATAAAGTTAAAACACACGCCGGTGTGGCTAATCAGTATTCCATTAATTGCATGATACTCTTCTGTGGTTTATCAAACCTTTCCAGGATATTTAAATGCAGAAAATATTTTTGGATTCTAAGAAGTTAATTATTCGTGAATTAATAATGACTTACTTATACAAATCTTATTAATTAACCGATATATAGGAAAGAAAAGGTGAGTTCACACCTTTTCCAAGGGTATTTGCGCGTAAGTGAATATGACGAAGTCCGCTGGAGTGTTAAAATCTTGACGCCTATTCACAACACGTGCGTTCAATTAAAAAACTTTTTCAGCAATAAGAAATAATATCGGATTTTAAATAAAAACTCTGAATTAATTGTAAAAACGTTCAAATACGATTTCCACATTGTCATACTTGTTTATTCCACACACACACACACACACACACACACATATATATATATATATATATATATATATATATATATATATTAATCATATCACCCGAAGCAAGGCGGTAACGAAACTGATATTCAGGGGGATACATAGGAGTGAAGAGACTGGAAAAGAGAAAACCGGAAACCGCATCCTAAACAGGAAACAAGGGAAGAGCCTCTTCACCTGTTCAATAGATGTGGGTGGAGTGTGAACCGGGCGATAGTTTAGTCTATCTACTCCAATTGAAAAAAAAAAACAAAGTGAGAAGATTAGAAAAGAGAAAACCGGAAACCACATCCTAAACAGAAAACAAGGGATGAGCATCTTCACCTCTTCAATTGATATGGGTGGAGTGTGAACCGGGCGACAGTTTAGTCTATCTATCTATATATATATATATATATATATATATATATATATATATGTGTGTGTGTGTGTGTGTGTGCGTGTGTATGGGAAAGGGAGGGAAAGAAAAAAGAAGGGAAAAAGTAAGTATGTATTCCCTAGAAACTACTGGCCATATTCCAAAGTGAATCTTTATTCTTATTAGTTAGGAATACAGACATAAATTTTATATCTTCCCACATACATAGATAGCAAACCGATGTTTTTTTTGTGTTTAAATGTAAATCATGTTCACAAACAACACCCAACATTGCCTGATAAAGTGAAAATTTCCGTGTCGCAATGTACAATTAATTAGTAATTATATATATGTATATTAACTGATTCACTGATTTTTTTTTTCGTTTTTGTTTTGTCATTGATTTTTTTTTCAAACGCACAAACTTTCATTTAGTAAAAAGTTTCATACTAAATAAAAGTAATGTCCGGATGAAAACATATCAGAAAAAAAATTTTTTTGAGATCATACAAATTCGGAAGAAATTGCTTACAATTCTTGACAAACTCCTACCTTATTCTGGATTTCCAGTTGTGCTTTCTGAAAGTGTCCGTTGTTTGTAAAAAAAAAAAAGTTAGAGAATCAGTTGATATACACGCCTTAATATACTATAAGGTTGAAACCAAGGTTGCGTAATCGAATGACATCCGAATAGATATATATAAAAGCTCTACATTAAAAATGTATTGATCACGTTTAATACAACTGTCTAATTTAATTCTGAACAATAATTTGTCAATTATATATATATTAGGGTAGGTCGATTTTGGAACTGTAAAAAATAGCACTTGAAGAAAGTTGCAAAATAATGTCAAGAATTACCACAAGAAATTGTTTTCTTCAAAACTTTGTATTTATTTGAGCATTTAACTTAAAGACGAAATAAATTGGGATTTTTATCACGATAGAGGTGTAAACGGAAACATGTGTCTCTTTAAATAAAACCCAATTTTCAAAAATAAGAAAAAATACAATACGCTTAATAATAGATATTTTAAATTTAGTTATTCTTTTTTTCTTAAGAAATTTAAAAAATTAAATGAAAACATCAAAATTAAAAAGAAATAAAAACACTATGCCATTTAATTTAATATACAAATAACTATTTACGTATGCCGTTTTATTTATTGTTATTTTTTATGGTCTTCACCTGTTGAAATTACCTCCCCCCTAAACGATTGTTTTGACTTTGTTTACTCTTTTACGCTTTTAATTATCACGAATATCTCTTGTATTTTTTTAATAGTTAAGTCTTATTTTAATGAAAAATTAACTTTTATAATTATTCCGATTTGTTTATATTTTTAAAGTTAATATTTATTTATTAAAAAGCCTGTTTACGCGCTAATCTCGGAAGCAACACTACTTTAAAGTAAGTAAACATTACTTTTAATTTAATGTATTTATTTCAAATTTTATCAAATTTATTTTTTAAAATATTTGTGGAATTTCATTTCTGATAGTACATATATATTTTTTTAGGTATTTCAGGATCGTGAATAACTAAAAGGATCATAGGTGCAAATTATGGTTTAAGGACACTTTCCAGCTTGGACCTGTTGATTTAAAAAGTGCTATAAAAAAGTAAAAGGGAAAGAGAGAGGTTAAGAAAAAATTTAGTTTTATCACCAACAGCTTCAACATTAAATGTTCAAACTAATGTTCCTTCCCCCCGCTACTCATCTTCTCCAAGTGAAAAACCAGAAGAAGAATATTTGCAGCCAAGGAGACATCCAAAAGGCCCTTATAATTTCCAAGTTATGCTTTCAAGTTAGTTAGGGGGGACATATCTTCTAATCTTAGAGCTAGCCTTATCAATGACTTGCTCTTGGATTTGAAGGCTATGGGCCTTCTTATACCAAATATTAATATGAAAGATATTATAGATAAATGCAAAGTTGATAGAGCAAAGTCTAAAGTGAAAACAACTGCCCAAGAAAAACATGATGAAAGTGTGGAAAACCTTATATGTATTGCAGTTGATGGGTGAATGAATAAGGACACATTGCTGTATGATGAAATTGTGGAGGAAAATGGACAGAAAACTATGAAAAACTAAGGAACCAGAACGCCGTTTAACTTTTACAAAGAAGGCACCACATGAAAGTCATTATCTGATACAAAGAGTTCTCCCTAATAGTGGTGCAACATGTGTTGTTCATGCAGAGCAAGTAGTGGATGTTTTGCATGAATTCAACAATGAGAACACTATCAAGGCTATCCTTGTTGACAACACTAATGCTAACACAGGCTGTGAAGGTGGAATGGTTGCAATTTTAGAAAAAAAAAGATCTTCATGCAATTGCTTGCTATTTGCACCATAATGAACTACCTTTCAGAGCTCTTTTCTAAAACATAGGTGGTTGCACAAAAGGCCCTACAGCATTCAGTGTTCCTCTGGGGAAATTATGCTCAAATGATTTACCACAAACATCATTTTCCACTATTAGCAGTCCTCTGCATTCAGTTTTGAAAATTGATGAAATACATGATCTTAGTTGTGACCAAAGACTCCTGTATGAATACACATTGGATATTTCTAGAGGTAAGGCTGACTCTAGATATTCCTCTTTGATCCTTTAAACCAGGCAAGGTGGTTAACTTTGGCCATCAGGCTTATGCGTTTATTGAGTCGTGGCACATACCCACAAAAGCTCACAACAAAATTCCACAGTTTAATAAGTTTTATTGTAAAAGTGTATACCACTTGTTAGTTTGAAATTAAAAGAAATAAGTTCCACAATCATCAAGTACACATTTTTAATATGATCCAGAAGATCAAGAAGCAGCCTCATGAAATCCAACAGATCACTTTAAGAAAGATACAAGGAAGTAGATTTTGTTTACTGTCTGAAAACCTATACTCCATAGTCAAATCTGATGAAGTTGAAGTAAAAATAGAAGCTTTAAAAAGAGTTTTGGCCATTAGGTAATTAAATATTTATTTATATATCAATGACTCAATTATTTATTGCAATTTATAGAATCATTTTAAAGATTTTATCTAATTTCATCATAATTATTATAGTAGAGACTGGAAGTTTTCAAATGAATCAATAAATAAATTTTATATTCTTTCAGGAGTGGGGAGTCAACCTAGAAAAGGCTAAAAAGAATACCAACCATTAATTTTAATGCCACACCCTGGATACAATTGATAGATTTATCATTGTGGCATTTTTGAACCACCAATGACGGAAGGTTTTTCTGAATCTGAACTTCAGGAATCATTGTTAAATGGAACCAAGCTTGACTTGCCAAATTTGCCCCCACATTCCTAAGGCAGGGAATGGGCAGTCAAGTTAACAACAGAAGCTTTGCAAACTGTATACGGTTTTGAAGCAAGGCATCAACATATTATAGCCAAAGTTTTGAGTCAGAAATTGAGACCAGCATTTTTGTATAAGGGCTCTTATATGGAGCAATTTGACTCTATATATTAAGCACTATTAAAATAGTGTTTGTTTTTACTTATTTGTTTGTTTGTTATATTTTCACTTATAACAGAAAAAATCATATAAGGCATTCAAATATCACTGATTAATTCATGTTTTTTAAAGCAGATACTGAAAATGGGGGGGGGCAGATTTTCAATTTGAAGATTAGTCATCATTTCTTTAATTAATATCATTTTCATAAAATAAAATGTCATTCCTTGATTTAAATACTAAAATTATTTGGTTTTCTCACTAATATTCAAGCCAAATCTTGCGAAAACGAGGAATTTTCAGTATATTTTTGTCTGCGATCTTTGATGCCAAACGCTCAAAAAACCGTTGATCTAATAGTTTGTACCAGTACTTAATAGGTCCATACACAACTTTCGGTAAGTGAGATTTTATAATATTTTAAAAAAAGTGAAAAATCAACCTACCCTAATATATATATATATATATATATATATATATATATAATTATTAGGCCACTCCAGTGTTTTAAAAAATGGTGTATTTTATACTAGTTTTTAGTATTTATTGCCAAGAGAATAATCGTAAATGAAAATAAAATGGCTCTTTTGTTAATATTGGAAAATAACGTGCATCAAATAAATTTATAAATATTCAATAATTACCTATATTGCAGTTTCATCAATAAAAGAATGAAGAACATTTAGGGTGATTCGGACGAGTTCATCTTTCCTTCCTTGCCTTGTAACATTTTGCAAAGTAATAATGACAAAAGAACCATTCTATTTTTATTTAAATTTATCCACTTGGCAATAAATGCTAAAAATAGTATTTTTCTTTTAAAAAAAAATAGGGTGACCTAATAATTAAGGTCGGTAGTGTATATATACCGAAATTTTATGGAATTAATATATTTTAAAAGAAATTAATGGCTTTTATCTATAATATCATTATATACGGTATATTTAGTGAATTCACGTTTCAGTAGATGTTTCTTTTTTAATCAATTTTAATTTATTAAAGACTCTTAAAAGATCTAGGGCAATAAATAAAATTATAATGTGTATGAGACATCTACTCAAATACGTGTATCCATTCAATATATATCTATAGATATTTACCCAAATCTCCTATTGAAGCGAGATGTGACAAAAGGTCTTTTTTAACGTGGGAAGCCCGACAGCGTACGGAAAGACGAAGGAACAAAAATTCCCCAGTCCCGACAAGCACCTGGTCTACCCCTCTGGTGCAAACGGGTGGCGCGGCCACGGGATTCATTACCCCAAGACCGAGCATCTAATCAGTGTAATTTTTCTCAGATGCACTTCTGCCTTTGCGGACGGATTTACAACGGAGCCGCAATCTATCTTCGAGGACAGAGATGCAACTGTGAAATGATTCGGGTCCCAACCTTTTTTACGTACAGTAAGTATAGCCTATATAATAATAATATTAAAAATAAAAATATATTATACATTTAATTCTGAGCAGGCATATCGTCACTAATCGTGACGTAGCTTACCCATTTCTGTTCTACATATACTTTCATGCTCGGTTAAATTCTTTTGTTCTACAGGAATTAAAGTGCGCTACAAAAAAGGTGTAAGACAAGGATGCGTTTTTTCCCCGGATCTTTTCAACGTGTACAACGAGACTATTCTGAGAGCCCGAGATGTTATGTAATTTACTAAGCGCAGCTTAGATGTGGCACAAGGCCGAAAGTATGGGCACCCAGTGAGGATCGAACTCACTACTTAATTGCAATAGTTCTAGCGAGACAAGCTTGCTAACCATTACACCACCTCGAGGTGCCCCCCGAGATGTTATGCCAGGATTCGCCATCTGACGTCACGATTTAAACAAAATAAGAAACGCGGGGACGATAGTGTGCAGACACGGAAGAAAAACTACAAAGCCTCCTACAGAAGGTAGCGGAAGTGAGTAACAAGAAAGGACTACAAATAAACTACAAGAAAACCGAATGTATGGCCATGGTCAGTTCTGTTGTATCAAGTCATTATTCTGATATATATATATATATATATATATATATATATATATATGCAGGTTTCATTGAATAATATAGACAAGTTTTGTCTATTAATTTTGTGTAGGATCCGTTGATACCGTCTGATATACTTGATGGTGATGTCGTTGAGAGACAACAAAAAATTACAATAATTGTTGATTTTTTTATCGGGTCTAAGCTTTAGGCTCACATAAGCCATTATCAAAGAGTAAATATTAACACACAGTAAACATAGAACACACACACACACACACATATATATATATATATATATATATATATATATATATATATTATCCTACGTCAAAAAGCACGGCTCAGCGTTTCATGCACTACGCTGTCATCAGGTGCATATTATAAAATGTCCGCTTTTGTATATATGAATTTTGTTTTTTTAGTTCTGTTATAGTACATTGAGTACTGTTCTATTAACATCTAATAAACATATATATATATCGGTGTGTACTTAGGTTTATACATATATGTATAATTATTTACATCCATATATATATATATATATATATATACTAGATCTGAATTGAATACCAGATCAGTCTGAATTCTATTGGCAACCAATCCATAACGGCAGCATAATGTTGGCATTCTTCTGCCAAATTCAGTCATGAATTTCAAAAGACATAATTGTCTAAGTGTTCATATATATATATAGTAAGCGCCCTCATAAAAATATTTATTCTGTTTGAAGGTTTCGAATTTGAGGTGGCCCATCTGTGCACTGCGGTCGTAGTGAAACCATAGAAAACTCGAATACTATCTAAACCGTCACACTGCTCTCTCGCCAGCAAAGCACTGAGACACTCAAGCTCAAAGGTGCAAATGATAGAGATCAGTTTCTCACTTGGAAATGGTGCCGTTTATCAATTTGGCGCGAACCAAAGCCGACACTAAGAATCGATTACGCATGCGTCAAAGAACCAAACTACTAGGTTATGGGTTACGGTGAAGAAAATGTATCGCTTGTATCGCCTTTTTTCTTGAATGGCTTGGAATGACAAGCGATGGATGATTCTCCACCAAGACTGGCCGTTGTCCATCGTATTTTTCTAGCTTTCTCCTATTCAGCGTCCATTTTCACCGATTTTTTTTGATGGGATCATCGGTCGTGCTATATTATTTAGTTTGTGGGTAAAGACGAAAGCAGGTGGGAATGTGGAAGAGATGCCGGAGCTAAACGTCTAAAATACAGCAGGAAATAAGATTAAGAAAAGATGGCGAGGAAATGAGATGAAGGGTAAAGTGGAGAATGCGAAAAATTCAAGCAAATTGGAAAAGAAAACGAGAATAAAAAAAAAGATGAAGGCGAATAAAGACGAGAGATGAAGATAAAAATGAATAACAGTAAACAAAGGTAAAAAGAAGATAATTTGATAAAAGCGAATATATTGCCATGAAGCGAAAAATGATGGGGAGAAACGGAAAAAAGACAACAGAAAGTTAATATGATAACTAAAACGAACAACGGCAAAAGAGATACATGTCGGTAAAACAAAATGGTGAAGCAATAAAAATGAAAAACAAAACGACGAATTGTCATGTGCTGAGAAAGAAAGAAAGAAAGAAAGAAAGAAAGAAAGAAAGAAAAGGAATAAAAGAATGGGAATAAAGTTTGAAAGAAAAAAAAGACCAAAATGGAAATATGTTGAAAAAAATAAAATAAAATAAAGAAAGAAAGACAGAAAGAAAGAAAGAAAGAAAGAAAGAAAGAAAAATTGAAAAGGGAAGAAAATAGGAACAATCTGGAAAATAGAAAGAAATGGGATTAAAGAAAGAAAAAAGAAAGAAAGACTGAAAGAAAGAAAGCAATTGGAATAAAATGAAAGAAAAGAAAGACAGACAGAAATAGGAATAAGGTGAGAAAAAAAACAAACAATGAATGAAAGAAAAAAAAGAAAAATGAAAGAAAAAGAGAAAGAAATAAAGGAATAGGAAAAAAGTGATAAAAGAAGAAAAAATGGAAATAGATGAGAAAGAAAAAAGGATGAAATAAAAATAAAAATGAAGAAATGTGAATAAGCTGAGAAAGAAAGAAAAGAAAAGAAAATTGAAATAATGCGAGAACAAATGAAAGAATTAGGAATAAAGATAGATAAATAGAAAGAAAGTAAGAAAGAAAGAAAGAAAGAAAGAAAGAAAGAAATGAGAATAAGGTAAGAAAGAAACAAGCAAACAAAGAAATGGGAAAGAAAGAAGAAAATAGGAAAAAGGCGAGAAAGAAAGAAAGAAAAGGGCATAGTAAATCAAAACGAAGAATGAAAAAAAGAAAAAAAGAAAAAATACAAATGATGAATGTAGAAAAGGAAGCATAGAGGTAAAAATAAAAACGTTAACATTGATATTAATGGAGGTTAAGAAAAGACGGGCCGAGAAAAATGATGGCCCAATAAAGACAGGCGATAAAGAACAAAGAAACGATGAATAGACGTCTAGCAAGAAACAAACGCAAGGAAAAGGGTAGAAAATATTAGAAAGGTAGAAGATATATGGGTTCTGAAAGGTATCAGTAAGTTAGGGGCCATTTAGAAAAAGAGAAAAATGGTACAGGGATGATGATCAGTCATAGGGTGACAAAGAAAGAAAGAAAGAAAGAAAAAGATGGAAAAAAGGAAAGCAAGAAACAAAGAAACAAAGAAAAAAGAAAGAAACAAAGAAAATAGGAAAGAAACAAAGAATCGAAGAAAAAACAGAAACAAAGAAGGAGAGAAAGGAAGAAAGAAGATAGAAAGAAAAAGTAAAGAAAGAAAGAAAGAAAAGAAAAAAGAAAGAAAAAGAAATAAAGAAGGAAAGAAAATAAAAATAAAAAAGAAAGAAGGAAAGAAAGAAAGAAAGAATGAAGGAAAGAAAGAAAGAAAGAAGGAAAATAAAGAAAAAAGAAAGAAGGAAGGAAAGGAAGATAAAAGAAAGAAAGAAAGAAAGAAAGAAAAAAGATCGTCAACGAAACTAAAAATTGAAAAAAAGAAAGATCGAAAAAAAGAAAATACTAAATACAAAATGAAACATATAGAAGATACACGATTAAAATAGAAAGAAAGAAAGAAAGAATCAATTAGAGGAGACAGACAGAAAGAAAGAAAGAAAGAAAGAAAGAAAGGTAGAAAAAAGCAATGAAAAAAGAAATAAAGAAATAAATAAGAAATAAGGAAAGAAAAGTGAGGAAGAAATGAAAAAAGTAAGTAAAGAAAGTTTAGTAGAAGAGAATAAAAATACCCAGAAAGATATTAATGATAGTCAAGAATATTGGCGGAGCTAAAAAGGACTGATGAAAAAAAATGCAAAAAGTTGCCTTAGCAAGTGGTGAGAAAGAAAGAAAGAAAGAAAGAAAGAAAGAAAGGAAACTGGCAGAGAGAAAAATAAGTACAATGAAAATGAAAAAAAAACCTGAAGAAGAATTAATGTCGCAAAAGTGGGAGAAATATTTGACGTTAAAGAGACAAATAAATAAATCACAGATAGGCTAAGTACAAATGAAAGAAGAACACAAACAGTGAGATAAGAAAGATGGGAGGTTAAGAAAAATGGCGGACCAATGAGCAATATGGATTTTTAAGAAAAAACTAATTTTTGATAGTGGGTTAAAGAAAGTAAGAATTACACAATAGAGAACAATACAGAAAATACACGATTAGAATTTTTTTTTTTAATCGTATCACCCCGAACAAGGTGGTAAAGCCACTGATGTGCAGGGGGCTATGTAAGAGTAAAAAGATTAATTAGAAGAGAGTGAAGAGAAAGACGAACCAATTAGAAAGGAGCAAGAGAAGGATGGGAATACAGGTGTGAAGACAGTTGCAAAGGTACACAGAAAGGAAAGAATATACAGGGTGGGGAAGAAAGAACTAGAGTCAAGTGGTTAAGAGATGAGTATTGACATTGCATTTAAATTCCTGGAGGTTGTAGCCGACAGGAAAGCAAGAATATGGAAGCGAGTTCCACAGGCGGGAAATGCGAGAAAAGAAGCTGAAGGAGTAGAATTGTCGTCTGCATTTGGTTGATCTAACTGTGAATGGTTCAGACCCAGTTGACATTCTGGTTTCACGGGTAAACATCTGTTGCAGGGCACTAGTGACTTAAGTTCGTTGGAGCAGAAGCCATGAAAGTATTTATAGAACAGACAATGAAAGGCCACACCTCGTGGCTGTAGTGGCTGTAGTCGAACCGCCATGTCGGCACCTATCACATTACTGATTCTCCTTTGGAGCCTGTCGAGAACACTGAGATGAACAGCAGGGGCGTCTGACCATATATGGCAGCAGTATTCCATGCACGGACGAATTGTTGATTTGTATATATGCAAGGTGGAGTCAGGCGGGAAAAACATCCTGGCTCGATACAGTGACCCAACCTTCTTAGCAGTGGATTTAGCTATGGACTCAATGTAGTGGTTCCATTTGAGATCAGAAGAGAGGATAAGGCTGAGGAGGCGCAGTGTATTGCTCTCAGGAATAATCGCTTGGTCCATACTTATGGGAGACAGGAGAGGTTGCCTGTGATGATTGAAAGACAACAGCTTGGTCTTAAACGCATTGAAATTGACAAGCGACTTCTTGCCCCAATTCACCACAGAGTATAGATCCCTTTCAAGGTTAGAAGCGAGATTATCTTTGTCCGCCACTTTCTTACTGATGCGGGAGTAAATTGTGGTGTCATCTGCGTAGATGCCTACTTGGCTGTTGATTTCGTCTGGGAGATCATTTATGAAAATAAGGAAGAGCGTCGGGCCCAGCATAGAGCCCTGAGGGATACCAGCGTTTGTGCTGTAGGATGTAGAGGAATGCGCATTCCAAACGACCTTAATTTTGCGGTTATTTAAAAAAGATTGGATTAGATCAAGCAAGCCTCCGGTAATACCATAACCCACGTAGCTTGCATAAAAAGGCCAGAGTGCCAAACCCTGTCAAAAGTCTTGGAGATGTCCAGAGCAACAGCACGAACCTCGCCGGTCTCCTCAAGGGCCTGGAACATGTAATCCGTAACGGTCGTTAGCATGTCGGTCGTGGACCTGGCAAAGCGGAAGTCATACTGCCTGTCAGTTTATGGGCAGTTAGATTAACTATTTCAGCATTAATTATGGCCTCTAACACTTTCCTGAAAATCGGTAGAAGGCTGATAGGGCGATAATTGGCTGGGTCCGAGGTTCATCACAGTTTTTAAATACAGGAACGACAGAAGAGAACTTCCAGCATGAAGGAAAACAGGAAGCAGAAAGGCAGTAGTTATACAGTTTAGAGAGGACAGAGAAGAGTTCAGGAGCACATTTCTTAAGGACTATCATCGGGATTCCAGCGCCAACGCTCGCCTTATGTGGGTCAAGTTTTGAAATTACTCTGGATACTACTGTCGGTGTAATATATACATCGTAGCGTTTAGCGTCAGTTCTAACAGGGAAGTCGGGTGACGATACTCCAGATGAGTCAAATCTGGAGTTGGATGAGAATCTGCGAGCAAAGCACTCACCTTTGCCTGCAGGTGACGTGAGAACCTCAAATTCATTGATTAAAGGAGGGATAGAGGATTTATTATTGTTCAGCACTCGTTTGCATAGCCGCCAATAGTCCTTGGAGCCGAACTTGCGGTCTGCTATGCGCTGTCTTATTCTCTCGGCAAACAACCACTTGGCGTCATTCAGGATGCTCTTGCACTCATTACGAGAGACTCTGTTTCGCTGTATCACAGCTCATAAGCCATCCGATTGCTTTTTACCCAGGATTAAACCCCGACCCAATTGGCGCCAGTCGGCGATTATACATCCGAGCTATGAGTGCTCGGCAGAAGGAGGCAGACTTTTTAGCGTGTATATTATCATTATATACGCCCAATAGCTGAGATTGTTCTGATTCATTGCTGTATGAACAATCAAAATGCGATAGATAGATAGATAGATAGATAGATAGATAGATAGATAGATAGTGAAAAGTCATAGATAGATAGATAGATAGATAGATAGATCTCTACTTTCACATTCATATTACACACACACACACACACACACACACACACACACACACACACACACACATATATATATATATATATATATATATATACACGAGCAGTATAGCCCGGCGTTGCTCGGGTGTATTGAAAGCTTTATAACTAATCCATGGTCCTGGAACTCAGACGTTAGCACGAAAGACTAAAAGGCAATAGTTGTTTCCAGTTAAAGCGAAATCGTAGACTGAAAGAAAAATGAAGAGACGGCAATAGATAGATAGATAGATATTGAAAAGACTGGGATAGATAGATAGATAGATAGATAGATAGATAGATAGATAGATAGATAGATAGATAGATAGATAGAAGCACGAACGAAATACAGGAAAGACGATAAAAATATGAAAAAAAGTCATGTGTACGTATGAATGAAAAAGAAACAAATATACAGAAAAGTTATGATTAGCAAGAAGAAAAAAAGAAAGAGAGAGAAATCAAACGAAAAAAGTAATGAAAGAAGAAAAAACGAAGTAAAGAAAAACAGAAAACGAAGCCATGAATGTAGCAAATAAAAAAGAAAGTTTGGAGAAAATCCACAATAGGAATAGAAAGAAAGATAGAAAGAAAGAATTAGAGGAAAAAGAAAGAACAAAATACAAAAACAAAATACCTAAAAGAAATCTTAAGAAGCCGGAAAGAAAGAATACTCACAATTAGAATTCCCGTCTGAATCCATCCTGCACATATATAAATCTACCATTCGCCCGTCTATTGAATATTTTTGCTACATCTGGTCGGGTGCCCCTGCTATTCACCTCGCTGTTTTTGAGAAAATCCAACGGAGAATCTGCAATGTGATCAATACCCACTTGGCAGCTCGGCTGCAGTCGCTCTCTCACCAGTGTAGCGTGGCTTCCCTGTGCCTCTTGAACAAATACTTTCACGGCTTCTCCAATGAACTTAGCTCCCTGATCCCCCCTGTGTATGAATTTACACGAGCTACTGGACTAACAACTAGCTTCCACCCATTTACAGTGAAATCGATAAAATGTAACCGCTAATTTTACTCTAATTGCTTCTTTTCTCGCATTTTCCGCCTGTGGAATTCCCTTCCATTTACTTGCTTCCGCGACAGCTACAATCTGCAGGAATTGAATTATAAGTTCAAATAGACATCTCCTAGGTCACTAACTCACCTTACACCGTAATTCACATCCGTCTATTACCCTCCTACTAACATCTCCAATAACTAACCCTTCTTTCTCACTTTCCCCCTATGTAACACCCTGCGTAACAGTTGCGGTAAAACTGCCTTGCTTGGAGTGAAATGATTAAAAAATATAGACAAAAAGATAGATAGATAGATAGATAGATAGATAGATAGATAGATAGATAGATAGATAGATAGATAAGACTGGGATAGATAGATAGATAGATAGATAGATAGATAGATAGATAGATAGATAGATAGATAGATAGATAAGACTGGGATAGATAGATAGATAGATAGATAGATAGATAGATAGATAGATAGATAGTGAAAAGACTGGGATAGATAGATAGATAGATAGATAGATAGATAGATAGATAGATAGATAGATAGATAGTGAAAAGACTGGGATAGATAGATAGATAGATAGATAGATAGATAGATAGATAGATAGATAGTGAAAAGACTGGGATAGATAGATAGATAGATAGATAGATAGATAGATAGATAGATAGATAGATAGATAGATTCAGAATCCAATAGATAGATAGATATGAACAGAATGAGATAGATAGATAGATAGATAGATAGATAAATAGATAGATAGATAGATAGATAGATAGATTCAGAATACAATAGATAGATAGATAGATATGAACAGAATGAGATAGATAGATAGATAGATAGAGAGAGAGAGAGAGAGAGAGAGAGAGAGAGAGAGAAAGGAAATGAGTAAAGAAAAGAACGTAGGAAAAGCAGAGCCAAAATGAAAAAAAAAAATATGGGAGGAAAGATGAAAAAAAAAAAACCAGCTAAAAATGAAAGGAATAGAGAATTATACAAAAAACTCTCAGGAAAGTTTGATAATTTGCTTAAGGACTATGCGCCCTGTCCTTTCAGGACGTAGGCGATCATGGCTTTTTACGTCTCCCTATCCCTGGTGGCTCTTAGCACGCCTTCTCCTGTTACACCATGCAACCCTTGTTCTGTCATCCACTAGCTCAAACCCATAAATCTAGACTATAAATGCATAGAATCTAGTATGGCCACAAAATGAGGGATCAGTTTATATATTGATTATAATATAGATTTGATCCCCCACTTTATATCTACATTATGATTTCTGATAAACAGTTGGCATATATCTTCTTCTTCTATGTGCCCTGTCCTTTCAGGACGTAGGCGATCATGGCTTTCCACGTGACTCTTAGCACGTTTTCTCCTGTAACATCTCGCAACCCCCGTTCTGTCATCCAGCTGCTCAGGTCCTTCAAATATGTTATCCGCTGCTTTCAACTGTTTCTTTTTCCCTATATCTGGTTTGTTAGTATCAGATTCTCCAAGCCCTCCTTCCTCATTGAATGTCCCAGAAGCTTTAGTTGTCTCTTTCTGATGCTCAATATTAATTTCCTTTTCGTTTCCATTCTTATTCTATTTCTTCTTCTTTTCTTCTTCTTTTTCTTCTTCTTCGTCTATGTGCCCTGGCCTTTCAGGACGGAGGCGATCATAGCTTTCCATGTCTCCCTATCCCTGGTGGCTCTTAGCACGCTTTCTCCTGTTACTTCATGCAACCCTCGTTCCATCATCCACCTGATCAGGTTCATTCAAATATGTTATCCGTTGCTTTCCCCCTTGTCTCTTTTCCCCTCTATCTGACCTGTTAGTATCAGGTTCTCCAAGCCATCCTTTTTTCATCGGATATCCCAAGAACTTTGGCTGTTTCTTTCTGATACTCAGTGTTAATTTCCTTTTAGTTTCCATCCTTTTCAAAACCATAATTGCTCAAATGTTCAATCCATGATATCTGCAGCATCCTTCTGTTGAACCACATTTCAGTTGCTTCAAGTTTTTCTTTCCTCTTTGATGATATTGTCCAGCATTCACTGCCACATTGAAGAACTAACATCACATAGAATTCCTGTAGTCTTTTTTTTTTTATTATTTCTAGCGAAATTTTCCTGTCTCTTAATTCTCTACTCAGCTTCTGGAAAGCGTCATTCGCCATGCCAATTCGCCGTCGGATCTCTGTGTCGCACTTTCCGTTATCTGTTAGAACACTTCCTAGGTATTTAAATTTATGTACCTGCTTGATTTTAGTATCCATCCCCCTTATGTCTTTGGCATTTTGGGCTGCTCTTTTTGCTGATGACTATGCATTCGGTTTTCTTGCAGTTTATTTGTATTCTGTTTCTGTCACTCCTTCTGTCTTGTAGTTTTCTTTCCATGTCTGAAATGTCAATTTTACGAAAAAGAATCTTTTCGGTAAATAACCGACGAACATGCATATTTTAAATTGGAGATAACAAAATGAAACAAGTCTAAAAGTTTAAATATCTGGAAGTGTTTTAACTAAGGACGGAAACGGCGGCACCGAAATCCGAAGATGCATTTGGATTGCGAAAAATGCCATCCAAATATTAAGACTAGAATAAATAACCAAAAAGTGTACTTAACTGTTATGTAATATTGGTATTCTTATATGGCAATGAATGTTGAAAGATCTCATCAAAGATGGAGAAAAGACCTGAGGTAAGAGAAATGTGATTCTACAGAAGGATGCTGAGGATATCATGGACTGGACATAGGAGCAACATCGAAGTTTTAGCAAAAATTGAAACTAATACACTTAAAGTTACATCAGAAAGAAACAGTGCAAACATATTGAGTAAAAAAACGTAAAAAAGAGCTTGGAAAATTTGACACTCATAAGAGATATTTATGGCAAAAAGAACAGGAGTGAGAGAGAGAGAGAGAGAAAGAGAGAGAAAGAGAGAGAGAGAGATTTTATCCGATCCAAGGCAACTTTTGTTGTTTTGTTTTTAAAGTATATTTTTGTGAAAGTTACCTCTGTCTCTCTCTGTCTATCTGTCTGTCTGTCTGCCTGCCTGTCTCTCTCTCTCTCTGTTCTTGAATTTATGAGCGGATTTAGATTTTTATGTACTCTGGTGTGATTTTACGGTGTTTCTGGTGACACACATAATTTATCACAAAATTGGCTTACATATCCTGTAAGTATTTGTCAATGTCTCTGAAAGTTGTCTATAGCCAAATGAGTGTAGATGATTAGAGAGAGGAATTGTAAAATGGATTTTGTTTTTAATCCGACAGGTTTTTATTGCGCTAAACGTTTTTTGACCTGATACCGAACAAACTTGTATAAAAAGTAGGCAAGACATGGATTAGGAGATATAGCAAAGTAACAAAATTGACTAAGAGCTACAACGCCCAGGAAGTAGGGGAGGGTCAGGATAACACAATAGTACGGAATGAACCCTCCACGCCAGCGAAGTGGCTTGTGAGGTATAGGTTATTCTGCATTAGAGGTTTTCTGATGTTTTTATATCCGACAACTTTTTCCCTAATCCAGACGCTGGAATAACAGGATTATCAAAGGTTTGTGGTTGGTTGATTTTGTGACATGTCAACCCTTATTAGGTTATTTCATGTCAAAGTTTGCTTAGAGAACTCAGTAAAAATCGAAAAGATTACACAGTTGTAAATTTCAGCCAAACTAACCTGGAGAAGTTAGCTGAAGAGAGTGACAAGAAAGGACTAGCAATAAACTGCAAGAAAAACGAATACATGGTCATCAGAAAAACGGGCAGCCCAATATGCCAAATACAGGTCGGAGATACTAGAATCGAGCAGGTACAAAAATTTAAATACCTGGGATGTGTTATAAGAGAAGACGGAAAGTGCGACACAGAGATCCGAAGGCGAATTGGCATGGCGAAGGAAGCATTCCAGAAGTTGAGTAAAGTATTAAGAAACAGGACAATTTCGCTAAAAACAAAGAAGAGAGTACTGGATTGCTATGTGTTGTCAGTTCTTAAATATGGTGGTGAATGCTGGACAATATCATGTGAGCAATGAAGAGATTTTGGAAATGATGGAAACAAAAAGGAAATGAATACTGAGCATCAGGAAAAGACAGCTGAAATTCCTGGGACATACAATGTGGAAGGAGGGCCTGGAGAATCTGATACTAACAGGCCAGATATAGAGAAAAAGAGACAGGGGAAAGCAACGGATAACATATTTGAAGGACCCGATCAGGTAGATGATGGAACGAGGGTTGCATGGTGCAAGAGGAGAAGGTGTGCTAAGAGCCACCAGGGATAGGGAGACTTGGAAAGCCATGATCGCCTACGTCCTGAAAGGACAGGGCACATAGAAGAAGAAGAAGATATGTGCCAACTGTTTAGAAGAAATTATAATGTTAATATAAGGTGGGGGATCAAATCGATATTATAATCAATATATAAACTGATCCCTCATTTTGTGACTATGTTAGTTTCTATACATTTATATTCTAGATTTATGGGCTTGAGCTAGGGGATGACAGAACGAGAGTTGCATGGTGCAACAGGTGAGGGAGTGCTAAGAGCCACCAGGGATAGGGAGGCGTAGAAAGGCATGATCGCCTACGTCCTCAAAGGACAGGGCACACAGAAGAAGAAGAAGAACAACAACAACAACAACAACAACCTCGACGAATTTTATCCCATCCAGGGCAACTTTTGTTGTTTTGTTTTTAAAGTATATTTTTGTGAAAGTGACGTCTGTCTGTCTGTCTGTCAGTCTCTCTCTCTCTCTCTCTCTGTCCCTGGATTTATGAACGTTTTTAGATTTTTTATGCACTCTGGTGTGATTCTTCGGTGTTTCTGCTGACACACAAAATTGGCTTACATATCCTGTAAGTATTTGTCAATGTCTCTGAATGTAGTCTACAGCCAAATGACTTTAGACAATTAGTACATCCCACTTTAGAAACACACACACGCATACACACACACACACACACACACACACACACACACACACACACACACACATATATATATATATATATATATAGTGACGATGAGAAGGGTGTACATATGTAAACTGTATCTAGAGCTTAAATGCAAAAGAGTTATTGTAAATATTTTTAGTAAAATTCATAAATATGTGTTATCAATTGAAATAATTTGTACTATTATGTATAGCGAGTAAGCATGAAAGCAATTAAGTCCCAATTTTCAATTTCAGATTGATATTTAGTATTTCCTTCAGTAATTATAGCAGTTTGCAGCGCCGAGAGATTATTTGCAAGAACTAGAATTTAGTCTTATGGCTTGTAAAAAAGAACTAACACTGAATGAAAAGAACTCAAAGAATTCAAAGAAATTAGCAAAGGAATGTCTTCACTTCAAATTTCTAAGGATTTGAAAAGGGATCATCGAACAATCAAGAAAATATGTCAAATGGGAATCCAACCAAAGAAAAAAAGTCTCAGGCTGAATTCAGAAATTTAACAATGCGAGATCTATCACATATCTGAAGAGATTTAATAAGAAACCCAAATGCGTCAAGTGCGTTCATGTTTGAGGCCACTGGAGCTCCTATGGTGTCAAGGAAAACAAGGTGTAAAACATTAACGAAGTTTGCTGAAGTAAAAAATCAAATAAGTACATCTATTTAACAAAAAAACATGAGGAAAGAAGATTGCTGTGGGCAAAAAGCACTTGAAAACTGATTTCAGTATAGTGCTTTTTACAGACGAATCAAGGATCACCCTCGATGGACCCAATGAATGGGCTCGAGAATGGGTTTGCAATCAACATTGCTCAACACAAATTTTTAAATGCCAACAAGGCGGCGGTGGGATCATGATATCGGCTGGGATTATTGGTAATGAGCTCGTGGATCTATTTAAAGTGAAAGACGAGGTTAAAATGAATTCCAAAGTTACTGTGATTTTCTCGAGCAATATTTCTTTGAATATCTTGATAATCAGTCTTTAACCAAGCGTAGATCTTTTATCTTTATGCAAGACAACGCACCAAGTCATGCATCAAATTTTACTAAATCCTGGTTGAAAGAAATTGGATTTGTTGAAGATTCTCTTATGGACTAGCCTTCAAATAGCTGTGACTTGAATCCCATTGAGAACCTGTGGAGAATCTTCAAGAAAGATATTTATTCTAATGAAAGGCAATTCAACAGCAAGTGTGACCTCTGGGAGGCAGTTAACGTTGCTGCAAACAACTTACCAGCCGCTAAAATTGCAAATCTAACACCAGATATTGAAAATAGTCTGTTAAGAGTTATTGAAAAGAAAGGAGCATTTGTGCAATAAATTTTAGGAGGTGCTTACTATTTTTGTTAATATATCCTTTATTTTTAAAATAAAATGTTTTTTTTTACGTTTTTCTTTAAGAAATTGACGAATTTGTTTTCATATTATGTTTTTACATTAGTTTTACAAGGTATAATTATGTAAAAGCATCAAAATTAATAGTTGCAAATAAACTACTGACAGTCAAATTAGTCTGTTTTGTTGAGTAAAATGCAAATAACATCATAATAGGACTTTTAACATTAAAGATGCAACTCTTTATACCAATTCATAACTTGCATATAATATCTAGATGCAGTTTATAGTTTAAAATATACACCTGATGATTGCATGACGAATGAAACTCTGAGTCGCGCCATAGACGTAGGATAATATGGATGTTTATTAAGATATATTTGTATCCCAGCTCTTCAGTACGATAAGATAGGAGGGAGATACATATATTAGTCATCAACACACAAGCCTATTTCGCTGCATCAAAGTTCGTGCGGCTAGACATCCACTTGCTTCGAGCCAGGATCGAAACTCGACAAATTTGGTGTTAGTCGGAGTCGCTATTTCCTAACCCATAGGCGCATGAAATCAGTTTAGCGAAATTTTAGCGTGTTATATATAAATGCATATATATATATATATATATCACAAATCGACGACATAATTTCTGTAAAATAATAAGGCATTATTAAAGAGTGAACGCACCACAAGAGATTTAATAACTGGTAGTAAAGAGAATGAACTGCCTCTCTATTGTCTCTCTAATGAAGTGAGCCGACGCTGGCTATTGTCTCTCTTTCTAAAAGCGTAACAGGAGGGATATATATATACGCGCTCTCACACCCTGATTGAGCACTATGGAGGAATGGTAGACTTTGAAAAAACAGTAGCTCTCATGCATCTACGCATCGTTCATTCAGTAATGAATTTTAACACTCTCAGCTACTGGCGTCTGTTTACATTGTATATAACACGCTAAGGGCCTACCTTCTTTTACCGAGCGCCAATAGCTCAGTGGTAGAATCGCCGTGTAGAATCAGTCGGGTTTCAATTCTGGCTAGAAGCAATCGGATGTCTGATCGTACTGCTGAGCTGTGATACAGATCCGTCTGCGGATATATATATATATATATATATATATATATATATATATATATGTATGTATGTATGTATGTAATTGTTAAACAAACTGAGGCTACTAGTCTTAATTAGTGGTGGAAGGGGAAATCCTCTGAATTCAAAAAGCAATAATGTTTAATTCTTGCAGCTCTTATGTTTTGTTTGCGTGTTCCTTCCACACACACACACACACACACACACACACACACACACACACACACACACACACACAGAGAAGATTATCTCATACACACACAGAGAAGATTATCTCATACACACACACGAGAAGATTATCTCATACACACACACACACACACACACACACACACAGAGAGAGAAACACGCACATGAGCAAATTGACAAATAATATCATAATGCTAATCAACGAATAAATACTCAACGATCCTTATTATAATAGAGAGTATTGCGTACAAAAGATTTAGATTTTGACATTAAATACGAATTGGAGTAGATAGACTAAAATATCGCCCGGTTCACACTCCACCTTCGTCTATTGAACAGGTGAAGAGGCTCATCCTTTGTTTCCTGTTTAGGATGCGGTTTCCGGTTGTTTTCTTTTCCAATATTTTCACTCTTTTCTTTATTTTTTCAATTGGAGTAGATAGATTAACTTATCGCCCGGTTCACACCCTACCCACGTCTATTGAACAGGTGAAGAGGCTCATCTCTTGTTTCCTGTTTAGGTTGCAGTTTCCGGCTTTATCTTTTCCAATCTTTTCACACTTTTTTTTCTTTTACAATTGGAGTAGATCGGCTAAACTATCGCCCGGTTCACACTCCACCCTCGTCTATTGAACGGGTGAAGAGGCTCATCTCTTGTTTCCTGTTTAGGATGCGGTTTCCGGTTTTCTCTTTTCCAATCTTTTTACTCTTTTCTTTATTTGTTTCAATTGGAGTAGATAGACTAAACTATCGCCCGGTTCACACTCCACCCACGTCTATTGAACAGGTGAAGAGGCTCATCTCTTGTTTCCTGGTTTGAATGTGGCTTCCGGCTTTCTCTTTTCCAATCTTTTTACTCCTATGTAGCCCCCTGCGCATCAGTGGCGTTATCGCCTTTTTTGGGGTGATAGGATTAAAAAAAAATAATAAAAATAAATAACCTATGGAAGTGTTGATACTTAACGGAACAATGACAACCAAACCGAGTTTTTTTTATTTTTTTTTTATTTTTTATTATCGGGATTTATAATAAAAATTTCCCTTGGAAACCGAAGAAATAAAGAGGATTCTCTTTATTATTTTTTTTTTCGTCCCTGGAGATTCCGTTTACATTCGTTCCCAATCCAGAATTTCCTTATGATTCGCTTCATTTACTGTTTTTGTAATAAACCCATTTTTCATTGCCTGTGATTTTTTTAACAGGTGATGGCTGATTTTTTTGTGTCTTTCATAAAAAAACAACTCTGATTGATTGGTCTTTTGCGTAAATTAATGTGGAACCTGTTTTTCAAGTTCCAGAAATTGTCCCCAGTATTGTAAACGACATATTACAGCCGGCCGACTGCACACGTAATAAAAATAACATCAAACACACTTCTTTGATTAGCATTATATCATTTGACAATATGCACGTGTGTGTGTGTGTGTGTGTGTGTGTGTGTGTGTGTGTGTGTATGTGTGTGTGTGTGTGTGTTTGTGTGTGTGTGACGCGTGTGCGTGTGGAGGGAGCAACAAAGGCACCCCCCCCGCTGCATAAATAAAACACATCAAAACACAAGAGAATATTGTAAAGCGTCCTGGCATTAAAAATTATTTTTTTGAATTCAGGGAATTATCCTACCTCCACTAATTGCTACGTAAGTCACAGTCAATTAAATGCCATACGCGATACACGCTTGGGCGATCATGTCTGTTCAGAGACATAACTGACCGGGCAGAAGATTATCCTGCAGTAGGTTTCCATTGCTTTTTGTGGTAAACTGGTTGCCAGCCAATGCTATAGAACCCAATCTGTCCTATTATTTGTCTCATAGGTAGATGGAGAAAAGATGTATCATATTATTAAATAGTAATTAGTGGGGGATCAGTCTATTACTTCCTAACAATAAAAAACCAACACCCCCAATTTATGTCCAGTAGAAGCCTTGATCATGTTTCTAAACTATTATATTCAGTCCGTCAGTTAAGTGCCATCCGCGATACACGCTTGGACGATCATGTCTTTTTAGAAACATGACTGACTGGACAGAAGATTACCCCGCAGTAGGGTGCCATTGCTTTCTGCGGTAGAATGGCTATAGAACTCAATCTGTCCTGTTATTTAACCCATAACTGGAGGGAGGAGACGGATTAATATCTTTATCCAAGGGTATTTGCGCATAAGTGAATGCAACGAATTCGATTTCTCGTTCCGAGACGATATCCACTGCACCACAAAGCACATCCTTTACGTAAGTATGCTTAACAATTAAATCTACATGTTAGAAAGAAAATATGGAAGGCTTATGGTCAAATCACGTTAAAACAATGGTTCACGTACAATCACCGAAGCTAAGCAACGTTGAGACTGGCAAATACCTAGATGGGTGAGCATTTGGGAACATTATGTGCTGTAAGTTTGGCTATTTGGGTGGCCTGCTGGATGATGACTCCGAATAGTTAATCGGAGAACCGATTTCTTTTTCCAGTTGGATTCATTATGTTAAATTTTGAGCAAATACTTTTGAGAAAGGCATGAATTAATCTCTTCTGCACCCCCACCTATAGTTTAATTAGTAAGACACGTATCACAAAATCATTGGAAAAAATATTAAATTCATGCACAAACGCAGCAGGATTCGAACCTGCATGTTGTCATATAACGGACAGGATCCGTCATTAAATCTGGAAGATAGTTATTTTCCAAACAATATTTCTCAAACATTTAGGCCAGAGGATATTTAAATCAACTATTTGATTATAGAAAAAAGAACAAAAATCAGACTAACTACTTAAATACGAGTATCCATTATAAAATAATATTCGAAAAAATAAATGGAAAAGAAGTGTCGGCTAATAGCTATTTCGTAAATTTTCATATATATATATACATATATATATATATATATATATATATATATATATATATATATAAAATAAAAAGTGTGAGAAGCCGTGAACGTTTTCTTTAAAATATATATTTATTGTTGGTATTCATACAAGTTATGGAGTATTAATTTGTCAAGATTTGCGCTAACGTGTTTCGAGTCTAAAATTGACTCTCTTCAGGCGAACAAATTCGTTGTTTTACGTTTGGGTTTCTCTGAGTATCTGATCATTCTGTTTAAAGTTAATAGAAAGTATGTGAAAAATGAGAACAGGAAAAAATATACAAAAATAAGAAGAGTAAAAAAATAAAAAAGTATATAATAAAATAAATTAAATTAGAATAATGTGAGTTCAATGCTGTTTGAATCGTCTCTTTTCTCTGTCAGCATGTGTCCTAATGGGTTGACCAGTTAAATAAATAAACAAACAGATGAAAGGGTCAAGTGTTGTCTTAAGGCATTCTGGCGCCTCTTTATTATCTTATGGGTTTGGTGATATTGTGTGTGTGTGTGTGTGTGTGTGTGTGTGTGTGTGTGTGTGTGTGCGTGTGTGTGTGTGTTTGTGAGGGCCTCTTTTATTTATGTCCGTTTGTGTGTGTGGGTGTTTTTTATTTATTGTGTGTATATGTTATGCGTGTTTTTTATTGTGTGTATATATATGCGAGGTTCTGTGTGTTTTTCGGTGTGTGTTAGTTGGATTGTATTCTGTGAGTGTGTGTCTCTATGCGTCTGTTTGCGTGTGTGGGTGTTTTTATTTATTTATTTATTTAGTATGAATTGGATTTGCTTTTGAGATTGGTGTGTGTATTTTTTTATCTATGAGTATATGTATGCGGGTTTCTGTATGTTTTTCAGTGTGTTTATTTTTTATGTTGTTTTGTTGAGCGAAGGTTTGTATTTTTTATGAATCTTCCTGCATTAGCAGAATCCCATAATTAATATTTTAATAGATTGGTTTGACTGAAAATAGGCCGTTACTGCATTCATGTAGATGTTTAGAGACATATAATTTCCTGTTATGTGATAATCTGATATCACTCTTATAAAGTGAGATACGATGATTTAAGCATTGTGTCGCTCCTATGTATATTTTTGTGCATCTGTCGCATTTTAGAGCGTAAATTACATTTTTCGAGTTGCAGCTTAGATCCGATTTTATTTCGAATGTAGTTGTGTTTTCGAACTAGAAATATTTTCCTTCTATTATTATTTTGCAAACCCCGCATCTTCTTTTGTTGCATTTTGTGACCCCCTGTGTTGTGTGTTGTTGTTCAAATTTTGATGAGGTGAGGATGTTTTTAAATTTTTGGGCTGGCGTTTGCTATTGATTATTTTGGTTGTCTCTAATATTTATTTTATTTTTTCATTGTTGTTGAGTAATTCTATGTTGGTTTTAATCCTAGTGAATAATTCCGGATTGTTTTTGTTGTGAGTGGAGATGTATGCTAGTATGTTTTCGTTTTTTTCTATTTTTTCTTGTTGTTTTTTCGTGTTCCGGAGGGATTCTAATGGTTGCTTTTTTGCTAGTTGGAAACCCTTGCCTATTAGTGGTGTGGGATATCCTCTCATTTTCAATGTTTTTCGTAATTCCTCTAGGCATATTTTGCGTAGGGTTTCGTCACTCACTATCGTGCAAATTCGTCGTGCTAGGGAATAGGGGATGGATTTTAGGCAACTTTTTGGATGGTGATTCCTAAAGTGGAGGTTTGTTGGGTGTCTTTGGGTTTGTGGTAAATATTTGTGATGGTGTGGTTGCTCTCGTTTTTTTATTATTAGTATGTCTAGAAAAGCTAATTCTTTATAGCTATATTCTACTGTGAACTTAACTTTGGGGTGTAGTTGTTGCAGTGTGTTGTGTAGTTCGTTAATATCTCCCCATGATGGTTTCCAAAGAATAAAGCAGTCATCCAGGAATCTTTTCCACGATTTTGTGAATTCTGTTTTTATATTTTCCCCATATTTATGTCCTATTTAGGTGTATAGGTCTTCTTCTAGATATGCTAGCGTAATTACTCTCATTGGAACAACCCTATTCCTTTATTCGATAAATATATATATATATATATATATCGAATAAAGGAATAGGGTTGTTTATATATATATATATATATATATATATATATATGTGTGTGTGTGTGTGTGTGTGTGTGTGTGTGTGTGTGTGTGTGTGTGTGTGTGTTGATTGTTTAATTAATTAGTTTCTAGTAATAATAGGATTAGACCAGTGCACATCTGTGTTAAGAAGTGTTCAATACAATTATATTGTAGAACTTTTGAATATTTTCCATTTGTAAACGAGTTATTTCGCGACTTAGGTTTCTGCCATGAGTGGTGTTATCAGGCTATTTGCAAATGGCCTGATAACACCATTCATGGACATGTGGGCGTCGACGGAAAATCAAACAAAAGAGAAGAAATTTTGGGGTGATTTTGGCGGGGGGTGATAGCCGAGTTCGAATTCCAGCCGAATTCATTGCATTCACTTACGCGCAAATACCCTTGGGAAAGGTATTAATCCGTCTATTCCTTCCAGTTATGGGTTAAATAACAGGATAGATTGGGTTCTATAGCCTTGGACGGCAACCAGTCTACCGCAGAAAGCAATGGCAAACTACTGCGGGATAATCTTCTACCCAGTCGGTCATGTCCTTACAAGACGTGATCGCGCAAAGCGTGTATCACGCATGGCACATAACTAACTGACTGAATATAACAGATGGAACCATGATTAAGTATTCTACTAGGCATAAAGTGAGGGATCGGTTTTCTATAGTTAGGAAGTAATAAACTGATCCCCCACTAATTAAAACTCATTATAATACATCTCTCTAGCTATGAATCAAATAACAGGACAGATTGGGTTCTATAGCCTTGGTCGGCAACCAGTCTACCGCAGAAAGCAATGGCAACCTACTGTGGGATAATCTTCTGCCCAGTCAGTCATGTCTCTTTCGAGACATGATCGCCCAAGCGTGTATCACGTATGGCACTTAACTGACTGACTGATATTTCGATTACCCATTGTTGTACCATTTTGGATCTGAAGAGCCGCGCTAAGAACACCAAAGCGGTGAAATATGTATTATCCAAACTAATAATCAGAAATCCGTTCGTCTCTTTTAGAATTTACCCGGATTACATACCAAGTGTACTACATCATATATATATATATATATATATATATATATATATAAATTCCGATATTTGTATTTCGTTTAATAGCTATATGAGCGTGAAAATTCTCAAGGGATTTTTCAAGTATGTGAATTTTGGGCTCCTTGCAAATTTTTGTACCATATTTGAATTAATAAATTTTTGTTTTGATTCGTTGCTGATGAGACCAGAGTTTTCTTGCTGAAACAGTTATTCAACAAAATGTAACTTTCGGAATCTATTGATATAATATACATATTTGGCTCCATAAAACAGATAATACTATTCACATCAAGACTTCCACGTAGATGATTTTTAATATTGATAAAATTTTTATTAATTGGATCTGGTTGTTGTGATTTTAACTCTATACAATTGTTTTTTTTTAAATTTAATATATATATATATATATATATATATATATATATATATATATATATATATATAAACAAATGTTTGGAGGTACAAAATGTGTATACTATTTTAAGAACAAGGAATTTATTGAGAGTATCTAAGGCCCTTTCGTCCAACATCTCATCAGGAGAAAACAGTTGAGAATATAAATCTAAAGAAAAGAACAGCAACGAAAATGAAGAGCAACAAGTATAATCTAAACTTATTTATAAATGGAACTTTGTGTGTGTGTGTGTGTGACTGTGTGTGTGTGTGTGTGTGACTGTGTGTGTGTGTGTCCGTTACCTATAGACTCTGAAAGTGCTGAACCGATTTTCTTGAAAACTTACGCAGTTGTACTATAAGCGTCCGTGAGTGTTCTTAGCTAGGTTTTGTGTCGAGGTAACCCCGATAAATTTCGAAAATGGATAATCGGAAAAATCGGGTTATAGCAAGAATGGTCCGATTTTAATCAAATTTGATACACTCATAGACAAAGACATAAGAAACGATATTCAGAAGTTTCAAGGTTGCAGTTCTATCATTGGATGACTTATTTAACTCCGATATTGGAAATCAGTACCCCGATATCCTACCGGGTCAAATCAAAATCAGTTTTTCAGCCCTTTTATTTTAGCTTTTACTTCAGGTTTGGCTCTAAGTAGGTATAATTGTAGTTCTTAGTCTCAGCCATGATACCATTTACTCAGATGACTTATTTAGCCTTCAAAATTCAGTTTACGACGAAACAAACTTATTTGATATCGATACCAGGAAATCAAAATTTGACTTACATCCATTCATTTTTCTTTCAGTCTACGGTTTCGCTTTAACTGGAAACAACTATTGCTTTTTAGACTTTCGTGCCAACATGCAAAGAGTCTGAGCTCCAGGATCATGGATTAGTTTTATAGCTTTCATTACACCCGAGCAACACCGAGCTATACTGCTAGTAAATATATATATATATATATATATATATATATATATATATATATGTATATTTATTTTAACGTGTTTTCCGCCCCCCCACTTTTTTTGCTCTTAAATTTCGTTGCTGTTCTTTACGTTTGATTTATATTTCCATCGATTTTCTCCTGATGAGATATTTGACCAAAGGCCTTTAGGGACTGTCGACACATTCCTTGTTTTTAAAATAATATACCCTATTTTCAACTCCGTGTGTTCATTTTTTTAAGAAGACCACCCAACAGTGCACGTGGTTGCCATGACCTGATTTCTTTTGTTTTTTAGCGGGAATATTGAGCAAATAAGTGATGGTTTTATTTTCTACCAGGCAAATGATTTTGCGACGTATCAGTGGTCATGAACGGATATCAATATGAATTTATCAAGTATGTTTTTTCCTCCTCAGGTTATTCAAGGGTTGTTGGAAAAAGAAAACAAACAAGCAAAAAATTTTCTTGTTTTGTTTTTTATGGACGCGACGAGAAAGAAATGAAGCAAAGTCAAGTCAGAAAAGAAAAGAAATCAAAATAAGAGACAAATAAAGAAATTAAATAAAACTTTCGAAAACAGACAAAATCCCCAACGGACTGTAAATACGGAAGATCAAGACAACTTTAACGAGGTAAGTTGATGCCGGCCAACCGTCCTTCGATAACCGGAGCGCCTGAATCAAGATCTAAACTTATTTATAAATGGAACTTATATATCTGTATCTGTATGTGTCTGTGTGTCTGTGTGTCCATTACCTATAAACTCCGAAACGGCTGAACCGATTTTCTTAAAAATTTACACAGTTGTACTATAAACGTCTGTGAGTGTTTTTAGCTAGATTTTGTGTCGAGGTACCCCAGATGAATATCGAAAATCGATAATCGAAAAAATCGGGTTATAGAAAGAGTTTAATCAAATTTGTTACACTCATAGACAAAGATATAAGAAACGGTATTCAGCAGTTTCAAGGTCGCAGTTCTTACAAGAGTGCAGAAAATCGATAATATATATATATATATATATATATATATATATATATTGTAATTAAGTTGTTGAACTCGTAGTTTTTGTAACCTTTTGTTTATGCATTTACTTTTATAAAGAGTGCTCGATACAAATGTAGAGCGTTATATAAGGCAAGATCAAAATCAGTTTTTCAGCCCTTTTATTTTAGTTTTTGCTTCGGGTTTGGCTCTAAGTAGGTATGATTGTAGTTCTTAGTCTCAGCCATGATACCATTTACTCAGAGGACTTATTTAGCATTCAAAATTCAGTTTACAACGAAAAAAACTTATTTGATATCGATACCAGGAAATCAAAATTTGACTTAAATCCATTCCTTTTTCTTTCAGTCTACGGTTTCGCTTTAACTGGAAACAACTATTGCTTTTTAGTCTTTCGTGCCAACGTGCAAAGAGTCTGAGCTCCAGGACCATGGATTAGTTTTAAAGCTTTCATTACAGCGAGCAATGCCAGGCTATACTGCTAGTGATTCTATAAACTTTTAAATCCTGGCTCTAAATCTGATCTAAAAAATTGGGAACCCTTAAAAAAGTAAAATAAATAACCACGTTTATGAGGGCGCGCATCTTGAAGATCTGGTTTAGACCAGATGTTCATTTGTTGATTCAATATTTCTTATTTACATTTCTTCCAAGTTTTGTCCTTAATGTTTGCTGGCTATTATTTTCGGATTTTTGTTTGCGTGCTGTGGTGCCGTGAATATCGCCTCGGAATTAGAACTTGGAGTTCCAAGTTCGAATTTCATTAGAATTCGTTGTATTTACTTACGCTTGAGATTAATCCGTTGCTTCTTCATCCAGCTATGTGTTAAAATAGCAAAACAGATTGATTCCTGTAGCCTTGGTTGGTAGCCTGTCTGCCGCAGAAATAATGACAATCTAATGTGGGAATAATTACGGGTCTCTATACTCAAGCCCATGAAGCATGTTTCATGATGCTTTCCCCTATCTCTCTGTTCCTATATCCGTCCTCTGAGTATTTGATTCTCCAAGACTCCTTCGTTATTACGCTTTCAAGAAACTTCTGCTGTTCCTTCTTTTTGGTTTCATCGTCTCCAAGACCTCGGCATTTCTCACATATTCGGTCCATGGTATCTTTAGCATCCTTCTGTAGAACTACATTTCCGTTACTTCGAATTTTTCCTTTAACGAGATCGTCAAGCATTCACTATCTTTAAATAGACTGGTTTCTCAAATTTCGTAGGATAGACATGCAAGAACGTTGCTTGTAAGTGACCCTATCGATAACCCGAATTTTGTTTGTAAAAAAACAAGTAATTGAATTAATAATGATTATTTTATCATTCATGTCTATTTCGAGACATGATCGCCTAAAGCGTGTATCACGTATAGCACTTAACTGACCAAATATAATAGTTGGAAACATGATTAAGGCTTCTCTTGGTCATAAAGTGGGGGATCGGTTTTCTATTATTATGAAGTAATAAACTGATCCCCGACTGATTACTACTTAATAATTTAATACATATCTTCTCACTCCAGTAATGGGTCAAATAACAAGACAGATTGGGTTCTATAGCCTTGTCTGGCAATCAGTCTACCGCAGAAAGCAATGGCAACCTACTGGGGGATAACGTTCTGCCCAGCCAGTCATGTCTTTTTCGAGGCATGATCGCCGAAGCGTGCATCACGTATGGTACTTAACTTACTGACTGAAGTTGATGGTAGCTAACCGTAGTTCAATAACCAGAATGCCTTCATCAGGAAACCTCTATAAAAGAATATTAAAGAAATATATACTTTAACCAATGTACATTTAACAGACATTTCCAATCCTTACAAATATGCAAAACTAAAAATGACGCAAACACACATAAATATTTTTTCATTGTTGTTCAATCTATACAAAAACATAAAGCCACTCAAGGTAGATGGGTTACAGACCCATTACATTATCTTTCCAGTGGATTGTAAATATTGAGTCGATAAGATAAAAAACAAATAGTAACCTTTATCAATCTAACTTATTTCAGTTTTATTAAAGCTTTATCAGACAATGAGAGAAAACAGACAAAAGACAGAACTTTGGTATGTTCAGTTTTGTTTGGGTCAATTATCATTAGTCAGTTCTGCATTAAAACTGTTTTTAAGAGAAAATACACTGAAAGGTTAATTTTTTTATCATATCAACCAGAGCAAGGCGGTAACGCCACTGATGTGCAGGGGGCTACGTAAGAGTGATAAAATTGGAAAAGAGAAAGCCGGAAACCACATCCTAAACAGGAAACAAGGGATGAGCTTCTTCACTCGTTCAGTAGACATGGGTCGAGTGTGAACTAGTCGATAGTTTAGTCTATCTACTCCAACTGAAAAAAAAAAAGAGGAAAAGAATGGAAAAGAGTAAAAGATTGGAAAAGAGAAAGCCGGAAACCACATTATAACAGGGAACAAGGGATGAGCCTCTTCACCTGTTCAATAGACGTGGGTGGAGTGTGAACCGGGCGATAGTTTAGTCTATCTACTCCAATTGAAAAAAAGAGTTAAAAGATTGTAAAAGAGAAATCCGGAAACCACATTCTAAACAGGGAACAAGGGATGAGCCTCTTCACCTGTTCAATAGACGTGGGTGGAGTGTGAACCGGGCGATAGTTTAGTCTATCTACTCCAATTGAAAAAAAAAGAGTTAAAAGATTAGAAAAGAGAAAGCCGGAAACCACATTCTAAGCAGGGAACAAGGGATGAGCCTCTTCACCTGTTCAATAGACGTGGGTGGAGTGTGAACCGGGCGATAGTTTAGTCTATCTACTCCAATTGAAAAAGAAAAAGAGGAAAAGAATGGAAAAGAGTAACAAATTGGAAAAGAGAAAGCCGGAAACCGCACCCTAAACAGGAAACAAGGGATGAGCCTCTTCACCCGTTTAATAGACGTGGGTGGAGTGTCATAAAATTATTACCCACTATAAACACACGCCGAAAACATTACAACGCCAATTCTTTTTTGAATCCATTCTTGAAGAATCTAATAAAAAGATTACATATATAAAAACAAACCAAGATTAATGAAGTGCATCCCACTGCGCCGGCTGACCTGACAAGGGTGAAGAGATCAGAACTCCTCCTACTAGACAGACACACATACATAATTATAAAGACACATTACCATCCGATGCTCGCTTAGGCATATTAGAAATTTTCCCAGCTTACATACATATAAAATTATCTATATTAATATCTTTAATTCGCGTGACACATTTTTAGGAGAATGAAAATCAACCCCTTCACCATCACCAGGATCGACACTCTCGCAATGATCAAGTAGATTGCAGTCTTGCAACAGTCACACTCTTGATCCAGGTGTCATTCTTGTCGGTCTGGGTGATGAGACTGAAGCACTGAAGTTAGAGGAATTGAAGCATAAAATTGCCATGACTAGTGATCGTTCCAAACAGCACGATTTGGACTATATATGTCATCCAACTCTTTATGTATCCACTGTTCTGTCCTTGGATTAACAACTAAACATACTGAAATGTCCGGTGCGAGTGCCAAGCAATACGGCAGGCTATTTCACAATTTCTATCAAAGTGAATCGCTTCATTGTTCTCGTTTTATCACAGATGGTACCAGAATGACCCTACAAAAGACGAAAATTTAAGCATCGCACACACACACACACACACACACACACACACACACACACACTATATATATATATGGTTCGCCTGAAATAGGCCCATATTTTTGATTCACCATGAAATAAGGTGTCTGCCTTAATTTTCCTTATATATATATATATATATATATATATATATATATATGTATGTAGATAGATAGATAGATAGATAGATAGATAGATATGAACAGAATGAGATAGATAGATAGATAGATAGATAGATATGAACAGAATGAGATAGATAGATAGATAGATAGATAGATAGATAGATATGAACAGAATGAGATAGATAGATAGATAGATAGATAGATAGATAGATAGATACATACATACATAGATAGATAGATATGAACAGAATGAGATAGATAGATAGATAGATAGATAGATAGATAGATAGATAGATAGAACAGAATGAGATAGATAGATAGATAGATAGATAGATATGAACAGAATGAGATAGATAGATAGATAGATAGATAGATATGAACAGAATGAGATAGATAGATAGATAGATAGATAGATAGATAGATAGATAGATATGAACAGAATGAGATAGATAGATAGATAGATAGATATGAACAGAATGAGATAGATAGATAGATAGATAGATAGATAGATAGATAGATAGATAGATAGATAGATATGATATGAACAGAATGAGATCGATAGATAGCTAGATGTTGAGGCTCTCTATAGTGTTTGCCTGTGTTCTCATTCTATTCCAGAGCCTTTATTTTTGGAGTTCATTATGTTAGCAATTAGAGGAATAGAATTTAGCTTAGAAAATTTGTACGCTCATTTTAATAGGGGTTTCTATGGGTAGCCCCTTGTGTCCCTTTTTAGCTAACATTTTTGTTTATTATCATGACAGCCTTTTGTTTGTGAAACATCAGAATCCGTACATCTATCAACGTTATGTTGATGACACCTTTTCTATGTTTGATAACATAGAGAAGGCAACTGTTTTTGTGAATCCTTAAATTTCTTACATCCATCTTTGGTTTTCACAATGGAGGAAAAGGTGAACAACTCTATTTCTTTTCTTGATCATCTTGTGGAAAGGACGAATGGTATTTTATTAACAGTGTTTTTCGTAAAGATACCTTTTCGGGTCTTTAAACTAACTGGAACTCTTTTGTTCCTCAAAATAGAAAAATCTTGATGAAAATTTTGGTCCTTATTAATTTATTCATCATGCACACTCCAGCAACAACTGAACAAGATCCGTTGTATTTTTGTCAATAATGGTTATCCAACATGTATTGTTGACCGTACAATGTAACGAAAAATAGATAATTTTAATATCCCCCCTTAATGTAGTCCTGGTCTGTGTCCAATTCAACTCAAATTACCTTAATTGGCAACAAAGTAAACTTGTAGGTAACAGCGTTTCCACTATTGTCTCGGCCACTTTTTTTTCAGCCAAACTACGTGTTATTTTTGGCACTTGCTCGATTCTATCTGCATTTTCAAAAGACGGTCTTCTTCTATGTACCTTGTCCTTTCAGGACGTAGGCGATCACAGCCTTCCACGTCTCCCTATCTCTGGTGGCCCTTAGCACGCTTTCTCCTGTAAAGTCTCTCAGCCCCCGTTCTGTCATCCACCTGCTCAAGCCTTTCAAATATGTTATCCGCTGCTTTCCCCTGTCTCCTTCTTCCTCTATCTGGCCTGTTAGTATCAGGTTCTCCAAGTCATCCTTCCTCATTACATGTCCTAGGAACTTCAGTTGTCTCTTCCTGATGATCACTATTAATTTCCTTTTCATTTCCATCCTTTTCAAAACCTCATCATTGCTCACATGCTCGATCCATGATATCCGCAGCATCCTTGTGTAGAACCACATTTCAGCTGCTTCAAGTTTTCCCTTCATCTTTGTTGATATTGTCCAACATTCACTGCCATATTGAAGAATTGACATCACATAGCAATCCAGTTCTCTCTTCTTTGTTTCTAGTGAAAGTTTCCTGTGTCTTAATACTTTACTCAGCTTTTGGAACGCGTCTTTCGTCATGCCAATTCGCCTTCGGATCTCTGTATCGCACTTTCCGTCTTTAGTTAGAACACTTCCCAGATATTTAAATTTTCGTACCTGTTTGATTTTAGTATCCCCCACCTGTATTTGGCACTTTGGGCTGCTCTTTTTCCTGATGACCACGCATTCGATTTTCTTGCAGTTTATTTGTAGTTCTTTCTTGTCATTCTCTTCAGCTACCTTCTATAGGAGGTCTTACAGTTTTTACTGTGTCTGCAATCAACACTGTGTCGTCCGCGTATCTTATGTTGTTCAGATTATGACCGCCGATGACAAATCCTGGCATAACATCTAGGGTCCTCAAAATATTCTCACTGTAAATGTTAAATAGATCTGGTGAAAATCCACATCCCTGTTTTACGCCTCTTTCTATCTATCTATTAATGCTGAATATGGCGTTCCTTGACCCAGTGTCTTTGACGAACCCGCACTGTTCCTGTCGTTTCTCTGGCCTGATTCTGCTTTTCGCTCTATTCATCAGTTTTCGGGCGATCATTTTTGGTAATCTGACTCATTCAGCTGATACTTCGGAGTAGTTAACACTCGTTTTTTACCTGGCATTTTAAGCAATGCTATGAAAGTGGATCTGCATAGGTCGTCTGGCATTATACCACTATTATAAATTTCATTTATTATTTCCGTAATTTTCTCTATGCCGAATTTTTCCAGGGCTAACATCAGCTTTATTACAATACCGTCTAGACTAGCTGCTTTGTTTATATTCAGTCTGGCGATTGCAGCTTCCATTTCGTACTTTGATATTTCCGATCCGTCCTTATCTTTGGGTAGTATCGGTTGGTCTCTCTTGTCGTGGAAAAGATCTTTTATATATTCTTCCCATCGCTTGAGTATTTCCTTTTTCTACAGTATTATCGTTCCATCCTTGGCTTTTATACATCCTGTTGAGGAGTAGGTTTTTTTGTCCTGTTAGTTTTCTTATCTCTTTATGCATGTCTGCTTTAATAGTCCAGCTAAGTCTCTCTGCCTCTGCACATTTGTCGTTGAGCCATTCCTCTTTTGCCTGTTTGCATTTGTTCCTTATTTTCTTGTGCAGGTTCCTGTATTGTCTTCCAAGTCTTGGCATCATTTTCCGTCTCCTTTGCATCATGTCAAGGATCTCTTCAGTCAGCCACTCGTTTATTTTTCTGCGTCTGATTTCCTTTGGAGCTTGTGTCACAGTGTCTTCATCTCTTTATCACTGTTCATATCTATCTATCTATCTATCTATCTATCTATCTATCTATCTATCTATCTATCTATCACAGTGTCTTCATCTCTTTATCACTGTTCATATCTATCTATCTATCTATCTATCTATCTATCTATCTATCTATCTATCTTTGTCGTTGAGCCATTCCTCTTTTCCCCTCTGCAATTGTTCCTTATTTTCTTTTGCAGGTTCTTGTATTCTCTTCCATGTCTTGGCATCATGTTAAGGATCTCTTCAGTCATCCACTCGTTTTTCCTTCTGCGTCTGATTTCCTTTGGAGCAAAGTTGTTTGCTGATGTCACCATCGTTTTCCTTTAATGAGACCCGTTTTGAATGTTCTTGTCCAATTTTTTCTTCATATTTGCTTTTCAAACTGCTAGTGTATTTATTCTTTCTGCAGGTTAAGGTCATTCATGAGCGTGTTGTATTTCAGTCTCGGTGCTGTGCTAGACTTCTTCATTTTCCGAAGTTTTACCCTTAGTTTGCAGATGACTGGGACGTGGTCGCTCCTGCAGCCGGCGCCTGGGTAGGTTTTGCATTGCACCACTGCGTTTCTGAACCTCCTGTTTATGGTTATGTAGTCTATGTGGTTCTTTATCTCGTCTCACCTTCTGGGCTTTTTCATGTCCAGAGATGTCGTGGGTGTTCTTAAAACTAGGTGTTAGTTATTACCTGGTCATTTGCTGTGCAACATTGGACCCATTTTTCTCCTCGTTCGTTCCGAACTCCCAATACAAATTACCGGTAGTGTCTCCTTCCCTCTCTTTGCTTATTTGGCATTCAAGTCACCCATTATTATTCGGATTTCTCGGCTTTTGCACTGAGCCTTGGTATTGTCCAGTATGTAGTAGAATGTTTCTATCTTTTCCTCAGTGCTCTGCATTGTTGGTGCATAAGCTACTATGATATATATGTTGAAATGTTTTCCTTTCAGTTTAACCAAGAGGCCTCTCTCTGAAAGCTGGCAGTATCCAAGAACGCATTTTCTCATTTCTTTGTCCAGAATTAAGCCGACTCCTTTTTCGTTGCTTTTGCCTTCTGCATAAATTATCCTGTGGTCGTCGCTGCTAAGGTCTCCATTGTTTGGCCATCTGGTTTCACATATGCCCAGGATATTGATCTTCAGTCTATCCATCTCCTGCTTGACATTTTCTAGTTGTCCACAGTTGTTGAGTGTCCTAACATTCTATGTCTCAAAGGTAAGTCTTTCTTTCTTGCGCACAGTCGCAGGGTAACGGTTCAGAGTCACCTTCTGTAACGCTTTCTCCTGTTACACCACGCAATCCTCGTTCTGTGACCCACCTGCTCAAGCTGTTCAAATTAGTTATCTGCTACTTTCCTCTGTCTCTTTTACCCTCTATCTGGCATGTTAGTATCAGGTCCTCCAAGCCCTCCTTTCTCACTG
Organism: Ascarosepion bandense; assembly: GCA_037127315.1. Lineage (NCBI taxonomy): Eukaryota > Metazoa > Mollusca > Cephalopoda > Sepiida > Sepiidae > Ascarosepion > Ascarosepion bandense. Next base: position 3,746,788 of record JBBBDQ010000591.1, on the reverse strand, counting down.
CATAGACCAGGAACTTTAGTTGTTTCTCCCTGATGTTAAATATTAATTTCCTTTTCGTTTACATCATTTCCAAAATCTCATCATTGCTCACATGCTCGGTCCATGATATCCACAGTATCCTTCTGTAGAACTACATTACAATTGCTTAAAGTTTTTCCTTCATCTTCGATGATATTGTCCAGCATTGACTGCCATATTGAAGAACTGACATCACATAGCAATCCAGTACTCTCTTCTTGGTTTTCCTTCATCCTCGATTATATTGTCCAGCATTGACTGCCATATTGAAGAACTGACATCACATAGCAATCCAGTACTCTCTTCTTTGTTTTCCTTCATCTTTGATGATATTGTCCAACATTCACTGCCATATTGAAGAACTGACATCACATAGCAATCCATTAGTCTCTCCTTTGTTTTCCTTCATCTTTGTTGATATTGTCCAACATTCACTGCCATATTGAAGAACTGACATCACATAACAATCCAGTACTCTCTTCTTTGTTTTCCTTCATCTTTGATGATATTGTCCAGCATTCACTGCCATATTGAAGAACTGACATCACATAGCAATCCAGTACTCTCTTCTTTGTTTTCCTTCATCTTTGATGATATTGTCCAACATTCACTGCCATATTGAAGAACTGACATCACATAGCAATCCAGTACTCTCTTCTTGGTTTTTCTTCATCTTTGATGATATTGTCCAACATTCACTGCCATATTGAATAACTGACATCACATAACAATCCAGTACTCTCTTCTTTGTTTTCCTTCATCTTTGATAATATTGTCCAGCATTCACTGCCATATTGAAGAACTGACATCACATAGCAATCCAGTACTCTCTTCTTTGTTTTCCTTCATCTTTGATGATATTGTCCAACATTCACTGCCATATTGAAGAACTGACATCACATAGCAATCCAGTACTCTCTTCTTTGTTTTCCTTCATCTTTGATGATATTGTCCAACATTCACTGCCATATTGAAGAACTGACATCACATAGCAATCCAGTACTCTCTTCTTTGTTTTCCTTCATCTTTGATAATATTGTCCAGCATTCACTGCCATATTGAAGAACTGACATCACATAGCAATCCAGTACTCTTTTCTTTGTTTCTAGCGAAATTTACTTGTCTTTTAATATTTTACTCATCTTTTGGAATGTGTCTTTCGTCATGCCAATTCGTCTTCGGATCTCTGTGATGCACTTTCCGTCTTCTGTTAGAACACTTCCCATTGATTTAAATTTTTGTACCTGCTTGAGTGAGTGAGCGAGTTTTGTTTAACGGCATATCAACCTCTGTGGGTTAGTTAATGCCAAAAAATTAGGGTTTTAAGCTATTTTTAATGTTCATTTATAGTGAGTCGGCTGATTTAGTCAGATTTTGATGAAAAAAGAAAATTTTATTATTATTATTTTTTATTTTATTTTAGAAAACTGAAGACATCTTCCAGTTTTGTATTAAAAATATATTGCTGGTAATAATTTTTTTTCTTTCAAAAATGTGTTATGGTAACAATTTTTTTCCTTTTTATTTTTGGGAATATTTTTCTTTGAAAGATGTATATTTTTCTATAAAAGTCTGTTTTATGTATATAGTTCTATAAAAGTCTATTTTCATACATGTGACCCCAGTTTGGGGACAGACTATTTACCCATAGCATAACAGGTGCTACCACCCCTGGTGAAGGTGGACCTGGGAACAACAGCAATTAAGAGGTGGTTCTATGTTCCTCACAACCTCCCAATCAGAGGCCTTGCTGCCGGATGTAGTTTATTGTCATACCCAGGACAAGTACCTGCTTGATTGTAGTATCCCCCACATGTATTTGACATTTTGAACTGCCTTTTTTTTTCTTTTTTTTTTTGAGCTTATATTTTCAGTCTTTCCTGAAAACAATCGTCCAATACTTAGTAAACTGAAGAAGTGGTGTAATATTTTTTACTTGTAATGTAGGCAGTAAAAATATTCTCCCGTTCATATCTGAGGCTAACGTCAGTATAAGCGTAAGAAAATATTATAACAGATATAATATAAGACACTTTTTTTTGGTTGTTGCAGGATAGGACTATGAATTTTTAAGCTGAAAATTATAATAATGCCACTAGAAAGTATAATGTTACACGGAGGGAAATAGAATTAGGAGACTTTATATATATATATATATATATATATATATATATATATATATACTAGCGGTATAGCCCGGCGTTGCTCGGGTGTAATGAAAGCTTTAAAACTAATCCATGGCCCGGGAGCTCAGTCTCAGCCTAAAGAATATTTGAAATAATAAAATAATTGCGACAATTTACCAATTGCACCTAGTACACACACACACACACACACACACACACACATATATATATATATATATATATATATATATATATATATATATACTAGCAGTCTAGCCCGGCGTTGCTCGAGTGTAATGAAAGCTCCATGGTCCTGGAGCTTAGACTCTGCCTAAAGAATATTTGTGTGAAGTTTAAAATAAAATAAATAAATAAAAATTGTGGATTTGTATAAAAGACATACAGACAGATAAACAAACACCCACACAAACATATTGCCTTTTATATATATATATATATATATATATATATATATATATATATATAATCGATTTTCTGCATTATTGTAAGAACTGCGACCTTGAAACTTCTGAATATCGTTTCTTATGCCTTTGTCTATGAGTGTATCAAATTTGATTAAAATCGGACCACTCCTTCTATAACCCGATTTTTTCGATTATCGATTTTCGATATTTATCGGGGCTACCTCGACACAAAACCTAGCTAAGAACACTCGCAGACGTTTTTTAGTACAACTGTGTAAATTTTCCAGAAAATCGGTTCAGCCGTTTCGGAGTCTGTAGGTAACACACACACACACACACACACACACACACACACACACACACACACACATACACACAAAGACAAAGGTCCATTTATAAATAAGTTTAGATGACTGAGGAGAAAAACAGGGTTCAAGAAGACAAAAGATGGTGATTGGCGTTTCATTTAAATTTTGAAAGATCAGAGAAGCAATATTCGGAAATGATTTCTACTAGTGAGAAAAACGTGACAAGAAATTTATGAGGAAAAGCGGTTGCATCTCCTTAGTTGAACAGTGAAAAAAGAAAAAAAACTTATTGCCAGGAACCAGTATCTCAGTTGTGATGACCTCATATCTGCAGTTGACTTTTTGACCAAGGAAATGAAAACTTCTTCACCAATAGGATTCAAGCACTGCAAAACCGATTGAAGGAGTGTGTTGAGCGCAAGTGGGATGAGCTGCATTGAAAAATAAGCCTCATTTGGTCATATCCCATGAATTAATTTTGGTCAGCCTACGGTTTTTTTTTCCGCCAAACCAACTATCTATAAATGAAATCGTGTTATTTGAATATTATAATTATTAATAGTGTTTCTGCTTCCTCTTCCAGTAGTTGCATCCAACTGAAATAAGTGGAACCTGTCATATGCGACCACCCCCACTGCCATCAAAAACTAGTCGCATACGGCAGGTGGTCGCTCACTAAACGCCCATAGTCATGACGAATTTACGCCAGGAACGTGTTTTCTAGTCACCAAAATGTACATATTAGAATTTAACCATGTAATTTGGTAATTAATAAATAAGAACATAAGAAAATGGCCTAAATTTAAAGAAATTTATTCAGCATAATTCATTTTAAAATTTTAAAACCGTATTTACAACGGTCAACAAGAAACTAAAATATTTATTCAGAAAAATATTTATTAAGTGGAGTTTTAAAAAAATCAATTATTGCTTTTCTTTTCGTGTCTGTACTAAAATATAATAGGTTATATATACGATTTCAGTATTTTTTCTTAGAAGTAACTGATAGCAAAAGAGAATCTGCGATAATACATGGAAAAAAATAAACCAAACAAAACATACAAAAACCTGACAGCCATCGTTGGTGCGGGTAGAGAAACAGTGAGATAGAGATAGAGATACCCAGATAGAAATAGAGTAGATAGATACACAAAAAAATAAAGGAACGAAAGAGATAGACATTTGAGAAAGGGACATAGTTGTGATTTTCCTCATCCCTGAATTTATCCTAGTCCGTACAGAGACTACTATAAATCCCTTGAATATATCAAATGCAATACATGTACAAAACAGCCAAGTTTAATCGTGAGGTGAACTGAGGCAATCTACATTTCAACAAGAAATAACGGTTTGATACAACACTACAATAACAAAACAAAGAGAAAGTGTTCCTGATTTAGATCTAAGCAAAATAAAATAGATTACTCATTCAGTTTCTCTTAATTCATAAGTTCGCAGTGTACGACCAAAATGGAATTTTTTTAAGCGGTCGTTTGATCAGTGATTTTCACTCGTGGATGTTAGTCACTGGTCCCATTCTGAGGGCCAATTAATATTAGCAAATAGTCAGTGCATAGAAAAACGGTCGTTAAGACGAAGATGTTCGCATACGACAGGTTCCACTCTCTCTCTCTCTCTCTCTCTCTCTCTATATATATATATATATATATATATATATATATGTATATATATATATATATACGAACTAAATCTAAATCTTTGCTCTACTTTCTATCTTTTCTCTACTTTCGTACTTTCGTACTGAGCCCTTTACTGTTAAGGTTTTCGTCTTGGGTTTTTTTTTCTTTCGAACACAGCTTTTGCTTTGTTTGTTTCTTTTTTTGATTCCTCTCTTTCCATTTGGTATTTCCTTTTGGGATTGACGACTAAATTTGCCGTTTTGTTAACTGTAGGACTTAATGATTTTAGTCATTATTAGTGATACTGTTTTCTTGGTACGTTTTACAATATATATATATATATATATATATATATATATATATATATATAGTGTATCGAAGCAGCAGATAATTTTCTAAGCATATACTGTTAAATATAAAAGACAATGAAATGTCTATTATGTTTAATCATGAGCCGTTCTAAACATCGTATTTTGACTTTAATTTCAGATGAAAATAAAGACAAAAATTCTCCAACATTTGGATAATTTTTTATTAAGTTGGTTCTAAGCTTTCGGCTCACATGAGCCATCTTCAGGGAGGTTACGAGGACGTTAACATAAAATCATCTACCATCAGCGACGATTCTATCTTGTGTTGACATAAAACTTTGTAAAACATTCATAGATGATGGAATAATTAGGTAGGCCTATACTGAGATCATGGACTTATGTTCATCCCAAATAATAATGGCCCTTAATTATGAAAATCGCGAAGAAAATTATTAGAGCCTTCAAGACGCTAGGATTTAAAACAGAGATTGCTTCCAACTTAAAGCTTGTGAATTACCTAGACATTAACCACGACCTTGATAATAATTTTTTAAACCGTACAATATGGAAAATGAAACCCCCAGTTACATCAACATTAGTTCTAATCACCGTATGCTGTTACAAAATAAATACCGAACACGGTTAATACTGGAATTCGCCATTTATTATCTAACCTTAGGATCTTTAGCAATAACAAAAAAAAAAAGAAAAAAAAAGAAACTATTTGATAAGCCCTCCAGAGTAGCGAGTATTATTTTTTTTAATCATTTCACCCCGAGCAAGGCAGAAACACCACTGATGTGCAGGGGGTTACATAAATGCAAAAAGATTAATTAGAAAAGAGTGAGGAGTACAAGCTAGTTAGAAAGGAACACTAGAAAGCTGAGAAAGCAGGTGCGATGACAGATACATAGGTGGAGAGAAAGGGAAGGTTATACAGGGGGGGAGAGCTAGAGGCCAGTGGTTAGTAGATGAGTATTAACTTTGCATTTAAATTTCTGGAGGTTGTAGCCGTCAGGAAAGCATGAATACGGGAGTGAGTTCCACAGGCGGGAAGTGCGAGAGAGGAAGCTGCAGGAGTAGAATTGTCGTCTGCATTTGGCTAACCTGACTGTGAATGGGTGGGACCCAGTTGCAGTCTGGTTGCACGGGTAAACACCTGTTGAGGAGGCATCAGTGACTTAAGCTCATCCGAGCAGAAGCCATGAAAGTATTTATAGAAGAGACAGAGGGAGGCCACATTTCGACGATGGGAAAGTGGCTGCAGTCGAGCCGCCAGATCAGTACCTATCACATTACAGACTCTCCTTTGGAGCTTGTCAAGAAGACTGAGGAGAACGGCAGGGGCACCTGACCATAAATGGCAGCAGTACTCCATGCACGGACGGATGGTTGACTTGTATATATGCAGGATGGAATCAGGCGGAAAAAACATCCTGGATCGACATAGTGACCCAATCTTCTTAGCAGCAGATTTTGCTATGGATTCAATATAGTGGTTCCATTTGAGGTCTGAGGACAGGGTAAGTCCGAGGAGGCGTAGTGTATTACTCTCCGGGAGAATCACCTGGTCCATGCTTATGGGAGGCAGAAGAGGTTGCCTGTAATGGTTGACAGACAAGAGCTTGGTCTTAGAGGAATTAGGATCGCAGAACGCCATTATAAAACAAATACCGAAGACGGTTAATACTAGAATTCGCCGGTTATCTTTTAACCTTAGGATCTTTAGCAATAACAAAAAAAAAAAAAAAAAAAAAAAGAAACTATTTGATTAGCCCTCCAGAGTAGCGGGTTTAAAGATATATTAACTTATTTAACATCCACAAATATATCAGAATCGCAGAACGCCATTATAAAACAAATAACGAAGACGGTTCATACTAGAATTCGCCGGTTATCTTTTAACCTTAGGATCTTTAGCAATAATAAAAAAAAAAAAAAGAAAAAAAAGAAACTATTTGATTAGCCCTCCAGAGTAGCGGGTATAAAGATATATTAACTTATTTAACACCCACAAATATATCAGAATCGCAGAACGCCATTATAAAACAAATACCGAAGACGGTTAATACTAGAATTCCCCGGTTATCTTTTAACCTTAGGATCTTTAGCAATAACAAAAAAAAAAAAGAAACTATTTGATTAGCCCTCCAGAGTAGCGGGTATAAAGATATATCAACCTATTTAACACCCACAAATATATCAGAATCGCAGAACGCCATTATAAAACACATACCGTAGACGGTCAATACTAGAATTCGCCGGTTATCTTTTAACCTTAGGATCTTTAGCAATAACAAAAAACTTTATGAAAAAGCCCTCCAGAGTAGCAGATATAAAGATAAATTAACTTAACACCCACTAATTTATCAGAATCGCAGAAGGCGATCCTAATCATAGGAAAAGGAAGATTATAAGGTTCAGGCCCCATCCCCGTTCTCTAGATTATCAACTGTTAACATTGGGAAGTTCTTTCTGAAATTAATAAGTAAACATTTTCATAACGATAACCCCCTGAGTAAAATATTTAATAGGAAAACGATTTAGATTAGCTATGTCTGTAGTAATAATATATACAACATTATTGGCTTCCTCAATAACCAAAATTTTATGAATGTCAGGGAATCTAATACAAAACACGAGATTATACCTTGCAGATCCAGAGACAAATGTCCGGTTGAAGGTAAATGTAGATCTACAAATGTGATCTATCAAGCTACCGTCTCCCCTAAAGAAAACAAGTCAAAATATAACGTGTGCATCGGAATTTCGGCGGGAATTTAAAAACAAAGATTTTACACGCACATGCATATTTTTACTAACCCTAGTTTAAGGTATCAGACGGCCTTCTCCAGAAAATACTGGGAATTGAAAGAAGAAGGCCTAAACCCACAGATAAACTGGGAGCTAACAGGCACGGCACGTACTGCCAATAGTCTAAATAAATATAATGAATTTATTAACTTGTGTCATTTATTCATGATAGATTTTGCCTCCTACATAGATTAGATTTCAAATTTGGCGAATCCGTAGCTTACCACCACTAACCCAATAATTAAACCACCTGCTTTCCAGTACAAAAAAAGGGTTACTACTCCGGTTCTCTTCGACTTGAACCTGTCGTAATCAACATTCATCACTTCTTTCTTTATTAACCCTTGCTCCCGAACAAGAATTTTGCTCCATTCCTTGGTTGATTAGGGTTGACAATGCATGTCCCGAACTGACATTTAGAAATCGTTTTCTTCCTAAATGTGATTTTATATTTACAGACATATATATATATATAGTGTATCGAGGCAGTAGATAATTTTCTAAACATATATTGTTAAATATAAGAGACAATGAATGTCTATTATGTTTAATCATGGGACGTTCTAAACATCGAGCTTTAATTTCAGATGAAAATAAAGACAAAATTCTCCAACCTTTGGATATTTTTTATTGTGTTTCTTCTAAGCTTTCGGCTCACATGAGCCATCTTCAGAGAGGTTACAGGGACGTTGACATACAAACATCTACCATCAAAACTTTACTAAGCAACGATAAGAGTTACCAAATAGCAGACGCTAGTTCATAACACATTACTTTGCATTTAAATGTATGGTTCTGTTAACATTTCGAGCTCTTAAGGGGTGTGACGTCATAGAACCGCATTACAAATTTACGAACTGCGTCTGCTATTTGGTAACTTTATAGTTGCTTAGCAAAGTTTTATGTCAACACAAGATAAAAAAAATCATCTTTAATGGTGGATGTTTTTTATGTTCCCGCCCCTGTAACCACTCTGAGGATGGCTCAGGGAATAAGGGGGTAAGGGGGTTTGGCTTGTTTTTCACCTTTTAAAACCCTTCAACTTGAAATGAATCTCAACACTTGATAAGACACAAGTAGTGTCGAAACAAAATAGCTACTTTTGTATTATAACGTATTCATGTTATAATTTCTGAATATATTCGGTCGGGTTTCAATCGTGGGTGAAAAGTAATCGGATGTCTAACCGTAGTGATGAGCTGTCTGAGGAAGACTATATATATATATATATATATATATATATATATATATATATATTAGTGTGTTTAAATGAATCCTAATTGATCTGTGATCAATATATATATGAATCCAAATTGACCTGTGATCACTATATATAAGTATATATTTTTTTAATCGTTTCACCACAAGCAAGGCAATCCATTGCCACTATTGCGCTTGGGGCTACATAGGGGAAGGTAAATAGAAAGAGTGGTTCGATATAGGAAATGTTAGAAGGTGGGTGATAGATAGTTGGGTGGGTGGGAAGAGTGTTTGAAAGAATGGAAGCGAGTTAGTTTGTTAGGAGGTGTCTATTGACCTTACATTTAAACTCCTGGAGATTGTAGCCGTCGGGGAAGCAGTCTTGTGGAAGGGAATTCCAAAGTCGGGAAGTACGAGAAAAGAAACTGTTGGAGTAGAAGTTGCGGTTGCATTTTATCGGTTTCACTGTGAAAGGGTGGGATCTAATTGCTAATCTAGTATCTCGTGCAAATTCGAACCTAGGGGGCACCAGTGATCTAAGTTCATCGGAGCAGAAGCCATGGAAGTATTTATAGAAGAGACACAGGGAAGCCACGTCGCGCCGGTGAGAGAGAGACTGCAGGCGGTCTGCCAAGTCCTTATCGATCACATTACAGACCCTCCGCTGTACCTTGTCGAGAAGCCCAAGGAGAATAGCAGGGGCACCCGACCAGATATGGCAACAGTATTCAATGTACGGGCGGATGGTAGATTTATAAATGTGCAGGACAGATTCAGACGGAAAAAACTTCCGGGCCCTGCACAGAGAACCGACTTTCATAGCAGCGGATTTAGCAATGGATTCGATATAGTCATTCCACTTGAGGTCCGCTGAAAGTGTGAGACCAAGGAGGCGCAGTGTTTTACTCTCTAGGAGGTAAGCCTGGTCCATGCTAATGGGAGGTAGGTGCGGTTGTCTATGATGGTTAATTGATAGTAGTTTCGTTTTAGAAGCATTAAAATTTACGAGCCATTTCTTACCCCAGTCCACTACGGATTGGAGGTCCTTTCCAAGATCGGCTGCAAGGTTACCGTTGTCGCCCACACCAGATTTTTGATCGAGGCGAGAGTAAACTCTGGTGTCATCGGCGTACATACCTACTTGGGATATTATGGTATCGGGGAGATCATTAATGTAGATCAGAAAGAGCGTAGGACCTAGGATAGAGCCTTGAGGGACATCTGCGTTCGTATGGTAGCTCTGGGAGGCATGTCCGTTTAATACCATTTCAATGTGCGGTTAGATAGAAATGACTGGATTAGTTCAAACAATTGTCCAGCTATACCATAGCTCCGCAGTTTGCATAGAAGACCAGCATGCCAAACTCAGTCGAACGCTTTAGAGATATCCAAGGCGACAGTTCGGGCTTCGCCATTCCTGTCGAGTGCCTGGTATATATACTCGGTGATGGTCGTTAGTATATCGGCAGTAAACCTGGTGAAGCGGAAACCATAGTGCTTGTCCGAGAAGAGCCTGTGTTCTGTGAGGTGCTGAACGAGCTCGGCGTTGATAATAGCCTCGAACACTTTGCCAAAGATTGGAAGAAGGCTAATAGGGCGGTAAATTGCAGGGTCCGAGGGTTCTCCAGAGTTTTTGAATATAGGAACTACAGAGGAAGATTTCCAAGAGGAGGGAAAGCAGGAAGCAGAGAGGCAGTAGTTGTAGAGCTTAGAAAGGACAAAGGAGAGTTCAGGGGCACATTTCTTTTAGACTATGATTGGAATTCCGTCCCCTCTGCTCGCTTTGTGGGGGTCAAGTTTTGAGATTATCTTAGAGACCAGCGAGGGTGTAATGTGGACGTCATTCAGTTGAGCCTCAGTTCTAGGTGAGAAGTTGGTTGTAAAAATCCCAGACGAGTCCAGACTCGAATTGTTCGAGAATCTCCGTTCAAAGCATTCAGCCTTGTCCGCCGAGGAGGTGAGGACCTCAAAATTATTGATTAGTGGGTTATTGTGGACTTGCTCTTGTTAAGTACTCTTTTACAGAGTCGCCAGTAGTCTTTGGCGCCGAACTTAGCGGATGCTATGCGTTGTTTCATTCTGGCAGCAAACAACGTCTTAGCTTCGTTAAGTATCTTTTTACACTTATTACGAGCTGAAGTGAAAAGGCGCCTGTTTTGGTCCGACGAGTAGCTACGGTAGAGTCGGAAGAAATGATTCCAGGGGGCAATGGCGGCCGAGCAAGCTGGGGAGATTGATCGCAGGTCAATTAGGATTAATTTAAGCACACCCAAAACCTACCACACTGCGTCCGCCACATATTTGTGTAAGATACAACCACAGTAGCTTCATCCTCATGTAAAAAATATAAATAAAATTAGTGGAAGCACTAATGATAAAACAGAGAAAGCCAACACTTAATAAAGTCAAATATGAACACGGCCACAATGTGCTGACTGTGTTTGCAAAATAAAGAATGCATCACTCTAGTATATTATATAAATATCTACACATTCCATTAAAAAATTCAAAAACTCTTGAAAAATTCTCATAAAATTGCTGAAATCCCTTGGGACAATCTTTACACTTTTTTTAAAATGATTTCATCCCACACAAGGCAGGAACGCCGCTCGTATACTCGGTGTAAAATGAAAGAAGAGACTGATTTTACGAACGATTGGGGAAAGGACAAAAAAAAATTGAAAGGGATTCAAGACATAGTGATTGAAGTTGCATTTAAAGATTGTAGTTATCAGATAAGGAAAAAAAAGTATATGATTTCCAAGGTCAGAAAGTGTGAGAAAAGAAACTAATAGAATAGAAGTGACGGTTGCATTTAGCTATTTCAACAGAAGACGGGTGGGATCTAGATGCCAATCTAGTAACACACTTAAAATCATTTAGTCGAAGCACCATAGAAAAATTCTCGTCCAAGTAGCTTCCATGCACATATTTGTAGAAAAACAAACGGAGGAAAGCCACGCTACATTGATGAGAAAGTGGCTGATGGCGAAGTCAGGATCGATTACATGATAGATCTTTCTAGAATTCTTTTCAAAAACCTCGAAATGAATAGCAGGAACGCTGGCAACAGTACTCGATGCACGGATGAATGGTAGAATAACAGTCTTCTGGCACGGCACAGTGGCCCAACTTTCCTTGCAGTAGATGCAGGTTTTAATTCGATGTAGTCGCTTCTCTTCAAGTCAGTTGAAACCGTGAGACCAAAAATAACGCGGTGTGTTGTTCTCCAAGAGTCAACAGAAAAGAAAAGATTTATACAAACACAAGGGAAATTAAATAAAGTGCTTAATCTCGGTACCTTATCTATCGTCTGTAATGAAACTTATATATATATATATATATATATATATATATATATATGTTTGTGTGTGTGTGTGTGTGTGTGTGTGTGTGTGTGTGTGTGTGTGTTTGTTTGTGCATTCGAAAGAAGTAGTAAATAAATTTCACGTTATATTTGAATATTCCCTTCTGTCCTGTGTTTAAGCGTTTTATCAAATGGTGCCGGAATATATGAATTAATAAGAAGCAGAAAGAATTCTGTCAATATTTCTTTAATAAATTACATTCTCTTCGAGAATCATAGACTTTTTAATATTAAGTTGTCAACCATCTCTTAAACAATGATATCTGTCCTATTCTTCTTTTCAATATATATATATATATATATATATATATATATATCCAGAAAGAGAGAGATGGAACTATAAAGGTGAACGAGATAATTTTATGTACAGAATTTTTTTAAAAAGCTATAGAAAGGCATCTTCCCTATATCATTTTACAAATCTCCTAAAGCGGCGATTTAAGTGGAGTGTACATCATGCCAAGGAAGGCCAAGCAAGTAAATGATCTCCCCTGTGTGTAGAACTCTTTAATTGTATGGAACAGATATGGAGTATTTCGTTTACGCCCAGATCGTCCATGTTCTCGCGTTTCGTTACGTTATTGCCTAAACATGAGAAAAAGTCGGTTCGTTTTTCCCATAAATTCTTTTTTGTTTCAGATTTATTTATTTTTTTATTTTGTCCAGTCGTTTTTTATTGTATTGTCTGCTCTTGAGGAAATGATTTAAGGATAAACCAAGCCCCCTTGGCATTTTCATCTCCCCCACCTTTTTTTTTTCTCAATGTCGTTTACTAGTGACGTTCGCTTTTGATTTTTGTCTTGTTAATTTGTTTTTATTTTTTTCTGTATATATTTTTAATTCATTTCTTTCTTTTATTTGCTTAAATGTTGTACAGTTTTAATCTCGTTTTCCATAATTTTATTGTTAGTCTTCGTCTTTCTTTATTTCCTGTTTCGGTTATTTGTCTCTTTCTGTTTTTTTTTTCTTTTTTTAAATCAGTTCATATGTCATGCTTTTTTTTTATCGTTTCTTTCCTTCCCTCATACGCTTTTTTAATCACCTCTTCTTCACTCTCTGCATCTTCGCTTTCATACTTCATTTCGCTTTTCTTTCTTTTTACTGTCTTTCTCTTATTTGTCATTCATTTTATTCACTTCATTTTTCTTTTTTTGCTTTAATCTTCTTCTCTTTACTCTGTTTTTCTTATCTTTATTACTTTTTTGTTTTAATTTTAATCTTTAGATATTTTGCATTTTCTTCGTACTTTTTTCTTTCTTTACCAAAACGTTTTCTTAACTTCTTTTTTCTTCATATTCTGTCTCATAATTGCATTTTGCTACTAAATTTCTTTCTTTCGTTTTCTTTCATATTCTCTTTCTTTTGATGTATTTTTTTTTTCTTGGATTTGGTTTTTATTTTTTTATCTGCATAATTTTATTTCTTTTCTTTTCGACTATTTTCTTTCACTTGTTTTACTAGAATGTTCTAATATTTCGTTTCTTCGTCTTCATTTTTGCTTGTATGCATTTTCTTTGTTCCTTCTTTTTTTTTTTTTTAATTCATTCTGCACTTTGTTTCTTTCTTTCAGTTTGACTTTTTTATCCTTTTTCATTTATACTCTTTCATTCTCTTTTCCCGCCTATCTTTTCGCCTTTTTTCTTTCTACCATTTTTTGTTTTGCTTTGTTTTTAAAAATGAATATCCTGTTGCTTCTTTGACTTTTTTTGTTTGTGCTCTTTCTCCTTTTCCCTTTGTCTTCTTACATTCTTTCCTTTTTTTTCTTATGCTTTTCTTTCATTCTTTCGATTTTCCTCTCCTCTTTCTCTGTTCTCATCCTACTCATTTGTTTCACTATTTATAACCTTCTTTCTATATAATTTTATTTCTTAACTTTCTTTTCTTTCTGTCCCATTTAAAACATCCAGCTCATCATTTTGCTGCATCATAATTTCTTGTCCATTACCTGCAGCCAATTTTATCTAAATGCTTTAAACACCACCTTGGGGATCTCTCTCAACAGTTTCCCGCCATTTTTCCCTCCTTTCTCTGCGTCCGGAAACTAAACCAATTGAGCGTATGCGAAACGAAGCAACCCTTGAAATCAATTCGAAATAAATTAATCCATTTTATTATTCATATTTATTAAATTAAGTTTAGTAAGGTGTAAGGCCAAAAGCATAGACCTACAGTTTGATTAGGTTCGTTGATTTTTTTTTTTTTTTTTTTTTTTTTACCTTTTATTCGTTAAAAATGAATCTTGTAATAGTTCCTTGTGAGCAAAGAATGTACTGTTAAGTATTAAAGCTCAGACGGGAGTTCACTAACCATTAACCGAGGCAGTGCCGTAGTCTTGGTATGACGATAAAAATATCGGGCAAAAAAGGCATCTGATAGGAAAATTGGACATTTTGAGAAACCACCTCTTAACTGCCATTATCAGCCTGACCTAGGGTGGTAACACCTGTTAGGGTCACAGCTATGGCCAAATAGCAAATCTCAAAAAAAAAAAAAAAACTATGAAAATGTAAAAATATCAAGAATACCTTCTTGAAAATAAAAAACAAATTCATTTTGGCGGAACTGTACGACCGGCACCACCCCCGTAATTTTTTGGCTTTTCATTTTTTACTTTTTTTTCAGTGCATTCTTATCGATTAGACCCCAAACTTTCAGATTAGTAAAAAAAAAAAAAATGTGGAAAAAGTTCGACTTTTAGTGGGCGCTCAGTTTCTCATACAACGTTCTAGTAAATCAATCATTCATATTGGAAACACTCGCTTTGGGGATGATTAAAAGACAATGACGAGTTGTTGAGCACATTCAACAACTTAACCTTACAGAAATTTCTGAATAAACCATTCTTGGGGGTTTCCTAAAAAGTAGTTGCAATTGTAAGAACGTGGGGGGGGGGGTCGTACAGGTCTGCCTTTATTTTATTCCAAAATGAAAATGGACTATTTTCTGTAGTTGAAGGCATACAATTGTATGAAAAAAATTAGGTTCAAAGTATTTACATTTAAGCATTAATTATTGCGGTTAATACGTCACTAAATAAAATCAACCAACGAAACGCAATGACCTCATTTAATACGTTTGATATAGTTGATTTTTTTTAAGCGCCGAAAATATGGGATATCCAGTGAGGATCGAACTCACTACTCAGTTGTAATAGTTTCTAACAAGACAAACTTGCTAACCATTACACCACGCCGGGGTCGCCAAGTACGCTTGTTATAGGGTCACAAATTGTACGGCACTAAATGATTTTCGAACAGCCCTACCCAGTAAGAAAAGTGAACCAAACTAGATCGATCACGTTTGACCCACATAGTCGTCATTTAGCACGTTTAAAACAAAGACACAATAAATGTATCACACCAGAAGGTTGGTAGTCTGTATTCAGTCGAAAAAACAACGACACTAGTCTTCTAACAATAAACCCACACTCGATCATCATTTATTAATTTTAGCTCAAGTAAATAAATAATAGAGTAGACAATGAAATTCGAACTCTCCAGCCAATGGTTAACCAGACCAGCTCGCTAATCAAGCTCAGTCGTCATTCAGTAAGTTTGACTCGAGGGAATATGTAATGATCAGCCAGTGAAGTTTGTAGCCACTTCTTCTTCTTCTATGTGCCCTTCAGGACGTAGGCGATCATGGATCTCCACGTCTTCCTATCCCTTGTGGCTCTTAGTATGTTTGCTCCTGTTGCTCCTGGCAACCCCCGTTCCGTCATCCACCTGATCAGACCCTGCAAATATGTTATCCGCTGCCTTCCTCTGTCTCTCCTTCCTTCTATCTGTCCAGCCAGTATCAGGTTCTCCAGGCTCTCCTTCCTCATTGCATGTCCCAGGAACTTCAGTTGTCTCTTCCTGATGCTCAGCATCAATTTCCTTTTTGTTGCCATTCTTTCTAACACTTCGTCGTTGCTTGTATGCTCAGTCCACGATATCCGTAGCATCCTTCTTTAGAACCACATTTCGGCCGCTTCTAGTTTTGTCCTCATTTTCGATGATATTGTCCAGCATTCACTGCCGTATTGAAGAACTGACATCACGTAGCAGTCTAGCACTCTTTTCTTCGTTTCTATTGAGATCTTCCTGTGTGTTAGTATTTTGCTCATCTTCTGGAACGCGTCCTTTGCCATGCCAATTCGCCTTCGGATCTCCGTGTCGCACTTTCCATCTCCTGTTAGAACACTTCCTAGGTACTTAAATTCTTGGACGTGTTTGATTCTGTTATCTCCCATCTGTATTTGGCATTTTGGGTTGTATCTTTTGCTGATGACCATGCACTCAGTTTTCTTAAAGTTTATTTGTAGTCCCTTCTTGTCACTCTCCACTGCTACTTTCTGTATGAGATCTTGCAGTTTCCTTTCCGTGTCCGCAATCAGTACTGTATCGTCCGCGTATCTTATGTTGTTCAGGTTGTGGCCTCCAATAACAAATCCTGGTGTGTCCTCAAAATATTCTCGCTGTATAGGTTGAACAAATCCGGCACTACTCAGTACTAATGATTATTCAAGCTAGCTGAACACGCCAGATTGTCCTTTAGTAGATTTTGCCCAGGGTAATAACT
The DNA here is from genome assembly GCA_037127315.1 of Ascarosepion bandense. NCBI lineage: Eukaryota > Metazoa > Mollusca > Cephalopoda > Sepiida > Sepiidae > Ascarosepion > Ascarosepion bandense. The sequence continues at coordinate 3,730,016 of JBBBDQ010000591.1, read as the reverse complement.
AATGTAGAATCTAGTATGTACCTGATACTCAGTAGCAGTGGTCGACCGTTAAATATTACTTTACGTCGAGATGCACAAATGTATTTTATTTTTAAGTGTCGTTGGTTATTAATCATTTCTGAGTTTTCTCTAATATTACTAATGGTAGTAAGACCGATGTTACTCAGTAGCGGATAATAAGTTAAGTCATTTCGCAAGCAGGTGTTAAAATGATTTTTGACCAATGGGAGCAACTTGTAAGACTTGGAACTACTTAGCGATCCAGTGTGAAATTCAAAAGGACTATATAAATGACCTCGGCCTCAGTCAAGAGTGACGGATACGAGCCGAGAGATGAAACAACATGTAACGGCAACTTCAAATCAATCCCGAGATAAGGTCAGGTCGCACCTTGTTCTCTCTCTCCTTATCTCTCTCAACAATTACTGCTGCAAACATTTTGTACGAACTCTTAATTTCAATTTTTTTATTGAACACGAACTCTACTCATAACTTCTTGATATTTTTAATGAACATTAACTCCCCCCACTTACATTATTCCTCCTTTTCATAAATTTCTATTTTAACATTCAAAATGTATATTTTAATATTCCACTCTTCTACACTAATCTACACATTCCAAGTGACAACCAACCTTCTGATGATAATTCTGGATAAAACTTGTAAGCTGTAGGGAGTTCCGTTAAGTCTGACACAAGGCCGAACCAAGAAAAATTAACCAGCTCCAACTGAACCGTATCATAACAAATGTATCGATACTATTTATATATCATTTCACAGTAAAGCAATAAAGCCACTAAGACTCAAGGGGAAAGTGCGAGAAGAAAAATATCACGAAGGTAAGAGAGAATAATAGAAAAGTGATTAATAAGATGGATGTGCGTTGTGGTGTAGTGAATATTGGTAAAACCAGAAATCTGAGAATTCTGATTAAATTCGTTGCCAGAAATAAGCGTAGTTTAAATGGCATTTTTTAGAAAAAAAACTAAAAAAAAAAACAACCGGTTTCGTCTCAACCTTATCGTGTTATTTTATATACACGCTTGGGCGATCATGTCTCTTTCGAGACATGACTAACTGGGCAGAAGATTATTCCGCAGTAGGTTGCCATTGCTTTCTCCGGTAGAGTGGTTGCCGACTAAGGCTATAGAAGCCAATCTGTCCTGTTATTTAACCCATAACTGGAAGGAATAGACGGATTAATACCTTTCCCAAGGGTATTTGTGCGTAAATGAATGCAATGAATTCAGCTAGAATTCGAACTCGGCTCTCCGATTTCTCCGCTATCCAATGCACCACAGTGCACATTTGGAAGATATCTTTCGTTATTCCAATCCGCCTTCACATTACTGTCATGCGTTATAACATTCTAGATATTTAAATGTCTGTTCTTGCTTGATTCTGACCTTTGCAATTTGTGGCTCGCATTTTGCACTGTTTTGTTAGATAAATGATTACAGATTCGATTTTCTTAAAATTTTCGGTTATTCATCTCGCTTTCCTTTACTCCCTTGTCTAGGAATTTTGGCAGTTTTCTTTATGCATCCTTCATAATAACGTTGTCTTGAATGTATATTAGGCAGAGCATCATCTCCGAGACCAGCAATAACGGAACGACGACCGGCTCACGCATATTCAAAATGAAACCTGCCGGGCGTATCACTCTATTCTCTTTACATTTGATATTAAGCCTTATGTTCTAGGAACGCTCCAAAAGTAATCTATTCATTTGTTTTTGTTATATTCATTTCTGTATAATCTACAACAGTTACAGATAACTCAATAAAACATTTCAAAATACCAAAACCTAGTTACTAATATTTTTAAGGATATTCAATCTCTATTATTAATTTCGAGGATTCACAGATGCCCTGAAATAGGCATATACACGCACACATACAACATAAATGCATAGCGTGTGAGTCAGACACTCTTTCTGAATCCTCTGCACGCTTCACAGATCGACACACAAACTCCCGGAAATGTTCACATTGGAGTTTTCGGTGCGAATGACAAACAGTACAGTATGCTATTTCCAAATTTATGCTGGAATGAATTACACCATGGTGGTTTTCTTCTCTACAGCTGGTGCCAAACATACCCTTATATACTATACACTCAACAAAATTATATATATATTTTTTTCTAAACATATACTGTTAAATATAGGAGACAATATATATATATATATATATATATATATAATCATATCACCCCGAGCAAGGCGGTAACGCCACTGATGTGCAGGGGGTTACGTAAGATTGGAAAAGAGAAAGCTGGAAACCACACCCTAATCAGGGAACAAGGGATGAGCCCCTGCACCTGTTCAATAGACGTGAGTGGAGTGTGAACCGGGCAATAATTTAGTCTATCTACTCCAAAGTTTAATCATGAGCCGTTCTAAACATCGTATTTTGACTTTAATTTCAGGTGAAAATAAAGACAAAAATTCTCCAACATCTGGACACTTTTTTTATTAAGTTGGTTCTAAGCTTTCGGCCCACATGAGCCATCTTCAGAGAGGTTACAGGGACGTTAACATAAGGACGTCCACCATCAAAGACGATTTTATTTTGTGTTGACATAAAATTTTGCTAAGCAACGATAATTTACAAAAAATAGCAACGCAGTTTGTAAATTTGTAATGCGGTTCCATTTTATGTCAACGCAAGATAAAATTATCACTGGTGGTGCATGTTTTTATGTTAACGTCCTTGTAACCTCTCTCAAGATGGCTCAAAATACGATGTTTAGAACAGCTCATGATTAAACAATAGATATTCATTGTCTCTTATATTTAACAGTAACGTAAATTTGTAATGTGGTCCTATGACGTCACACCGCATGAGAGCTCGGAATGTTAACAGAACCATATATTTAAATGCAATGTAATGTGTTATGACCAGATTTAAACGTGATTTTATTAAGTGTGGATTGTTTAGATTTAATGTAGGTGGCCTCTAAAATCTGAAGGTTATTTTTACTGTGTAAATGAGTGAGTATTATTGTATTGTTGACTAAAATACGTCCGATATTATCTACATGGCTATGCTTTTCTAAGAAATGTTTTTTTACTTGTACTCTGATCAGAAAGGTGACAGGTACGTCTCCGGGAGAGCGTAGTTGTAGTAAAACCAATATATGTAGTAGGTTGAGACTTAATAAAAATTATCCAAATGTTGGAGAATTTTTCTCTTTATTTTCATCTGAAACCAAAGCCAAAATACGATGTTTAGAACGGCTCATGATTAAACGTAATAGTCATTCTTATATGTACCTAACATAATCTCAAAGTCCCAATCCCTTGTTCAGGTCAATATATATATATATATATATATATATATATATGTTTAATATATTATATAAATTTACCAAATTTACGACTGGTCACAATGATCAGTATTTTCTTGTCCTCTACATCCTTACATATTGAGACGGAGGCGAAGGCTTTTCGACCTAACATAATCTCAAAGTCCCAATCCCCTGTTCAGGTCAATATATATATATATATATATATATATATATATATATATATATATATATTCCATTACCCCCAAAAATGGTTTCCCGCCGTTTGTGCGATTGAAGAAAAAGGGGGAATGGCCATCGTTGGTAAGGTGAAAATAAAGCTATTTAAAAGGGAGAGGGAAAGTACGTGCCTCGTACATTTACCCGCTCCTCCTCTTTCAACTCTTTGTACTTCACTTTGACTTCCGTCTGTCACACGACATTAGCAAGAGTCTTGTTCTTTATATATATATATATATATATATATATATATATATATATATATATATAAATAAAGGTTTTTCGATTATTACAATAGATAATTTTTTCCCCGATTTCTCGTACCGAGCCGAGTTTAAATGTAAAGTCAATAGTCATCTCTTATCTTACTAACTTTCATCCTTTCTCTCCTTCTCACTCTCCTTTCTCGGTCTTCTCCACTCATCAGCATTCTCATCCTTCTCTTACCCATTTCCTGATTCCCCCTGTAACACGTCACTCTTTCTCATAACTTTCCTCCTATATAACCCCCTGCGCACCAGTGCCTTGCTGGAGGCAATATGATTAAAAAAAATGTATTGGCAAGACTCGTTTGCTATGACCATAAAGAGTTTGAATAGCCATGGTCCTGACTCAGTCAGTCAGTTAAGTGCCATATCGCTTGGGCGATCATGTCTCGAAAGAGACATGACTCACTGGGCAGAAGATTATCCCGCAGTAGGTTGCCATTGCTTTCTGTGGTTGACTGTTTGCCGATTAAGGCTATAGAACCCAATCTGTCCTGTCATTTAACCCATAACTGGAAGGAATAGGCGGATTAATACTTTTCCCAAGGGTATTTGCGCGTAAGTGAATGCAATGAATTCAGCTGGAATTCGAACTCGGCTCCCCGGTTTCTCGTACCGAGCCGATATCCAATGCACCACAACGCATATGGTCCTGACTAAACATTCCAATTAAAATCTAAATTTCATAACGAAAACTTACCCTGTGGAATAATATTCCAGCTGATTCAACATTTAGTTTATGAATTTAGAGACATGCGCGTTTTGAGTTCAATCCCTGGCCTACGAGGTATGGAAATAGATTCAATAGGAAACATCATGAATACTAAAATGAACATGGTTCTATACCCCTATAGATTAACAGAATCTACCCCGTTGATTAATAAAAGGTTCAATCGAAACCTCCGATTGACTAAAACCTGAAGAAGTCCGGCCAGCACAGTGATCAAAACGATATGATTATAACACCAAAGATGTAGATATTAGTCCAAATGTAAATATATAGGAAAACACAGTTAAGGTAAATCTAATCTATCTAAACTTATTTATAAATGGAACTTTGTGTGTGTGTGTGTGTGTGTGTGTCCGTTAACTATAGACACCGAAACGGTTGGCAAACAGTCTACCGCAGAAAGCAATGGTAACCTATTGCGGGATAATCTTCTGTCCAGTGAGTCATGTCTCTTTCGAGACATGATCGTCCAAGTGTGTATCACGTATGGCACTTAACTAACTGACTGACTGAGTCAGGACCATGGCTATTCAAACTCTTTATGGTCATAGCAAACGAGTCATTTTTTTAATCATATTGCCTCAAGCAAGGCAGTCTACTGCTACTGGTGAGCAGGGGGTTATATAGGAGGAAAGTTATGAGAAAGAGTGACGTGTTACAGGGGGAATCAGGAAATGGGTAAGAGAAGGATGAGAATGCTGATGAGTGGAGTAGACCGAGAAAGGAGACTGAGAAGGAGAGAAAGGATGCAAGTTAGTAAGATAGGAGATGACTATTGACTTTACATTTAAACACCTGGACATTGTAGCCGTCGGGGAAGTAAGTAAACAAAAGGAACTTATACAGGCGGTAAGTGTGAGAAAAGAATTTGCTGGAGTATAATTTGCGTTTATATTTTATTGGTTTCACAGTAAAAGGGTGGGACTTTGTTCAAACAACAAGATTAACAACTCATACATAGGGGGAACCAGAGAGCTAAGTTTATCGAAGCAGAAGCCGTGAAAGTATTTCTAGAAGAGACACTGGGAAGCCACATCACGCCGGTGAGAAAATGATTGTATTCGAGCTGCTAAGTCGGAATCGATCACGTTAGAGATTCTCCGTTAGATTTTGTCAAGGAACCCTGGGTGGATAGTAAGCACAGTCAGTCAGTTAAGTGTCATACGTGATACACGCTTTGGGCGCTCAAGTCTCGAAAGCGACATGACTTACTGGGCAGAAGATTATCCCGCAGTATGTTGCCATTGCTTTCTGCGGTAGACTGGTTGCCAGCCAAGGCTATAGAACCCAATCTGTCCTATTATTTAAACTGTAACTGGAGGAAAGAGACAGATTAATACCTTTCCCAAGGGTATTTGCGCGTAAGTGAAGGCAAGAAACTCAACTGGAATTCGAACTCAACACTCCGATTTATCGTTCCGAATCGATATCCACTGCACCAAAACGCACATCCGCACCCGACCGGATATGGTAGCAGTATTCAATGCACGGAAAACCAAGGAAAGTCCAGGTTTCATCTCGGTCATCTTGGTTCTCATTTGCATACTCGGCTGCTATTACCCACAGGTATAACTTGTTCTGGCTGTACCGCAGTGACACGTCTAAGTACAATAGACGCCTCTTTGTCTCTGCACGTAACGAATGCAAGCGTGTCCTAAATGGTGCGAAGATATTGTTTGCTCATAGAATGAAATAACGTATCACAAGCTCAGTTCTAGAGGTAACTGTGGGATCTGCAACAGTGTGCTGAGCAAGAGCAAACCCTCAATCCTCCCTCCATTCAATCAATTCGAAATCTTTAAATCCTGTTCTTGCTTTTTATAATTTTTAAAAAATTATTTTTATTCGTTTCATAATCATATCGCCCCAAGCAAAGCATTTGACTGCCACTGTTTTGCACGGGGTTTACATAGGAGGAAATTTATAAGAAAGAGTGAAATGTATAAGGGGTGTATGGAAGTGGATAAGAGAAGGATGACTGTGGCTATAAAGAGGGGGTCGAATTTATATATTTATTGTAATGTAGAATTGATCCCCCACTTTATATCCACAGTACAATAGTATAGAATTTTTTTTTAATATCGTGTCACCTTAAGAAAGGCATTTTACTGCCACTGTTTTGCACGGGGTTACATGGAAGGAAAGGTATGAGAAAGAGTGACAGGGTATAAGGGATGTCAGGAAGTGGGTAAGAGAAGGATGAGAATACTGATGAGAGTAGAGTGGACGGAGAAAGGAGCGTGAGAGAGAGGATGCAGATAGGAAATTGACTGTTGACTTTACATTTAAATTCTTGGAGATTGTAGCTATCGGGAAAGCAAGTAAATGAAAGGGAATTCCACGAGCGGGAATTGAGAGAAAAGAAGCTGATGGAGTAGAATTTGCGTTAACAATTTATTGTTTTCACGGTAAAAGTTTTATATAGGAGGAAAGTTATGAGAAAGAGTGACAGGTTATAGGGGTAAGAGAAGGATGACTGTGGGCATAAAGTGAGTGATTAGTTTATATCGTGGTTGTGGTGCAGAACTGATCCCCCACTTTATAACTACATTATAAAAGTATAGAATTTTTTTATAATCATATCGCCCCTTGCAAAGCATTTTACTGCCACTGTTTTGCAGGGGGTTACATAGGAGGAAAGTTATGGGAAAGAGTGACAGGTTATAGGGGATTTCAGGAAGTGGGTAAGAGAAGGATGAGAATACTGATGAGAGTGGAGTAAACAGAGAAAGGAGCGGGAGAGAGAGGATGCAGCTTAGTGAGATAGGAAATAGCTATTGACTTTACATTTAAATTCTTGGAGATTGTAGCTGTCGGGGAAGCAAATAAATGGAAGGGAATTCCATAGGCGGGAAGTGCGAGAAAAGAAGCTGCTGGAGTAGAATTTGCGTTTACATTTTATTGGTTTCACAATAAAAGGGTGGAACCTAGTTGCTAATCTTGTTGCCCGAGTAAATTCATATATAGGGGGCACCAGGGAACTAAGTTTATTGGAGCAGAAGCCGTGAAGCTTGAGTTAAATTAATTAAAAAAAACTGTTTAATCATATCACCCCAAACAAGGCAGAAAGCCCACTAGTACGCAGAGGGTTACAGGCAGGGAAAGTGATAGAAAATAAAGTGAATATGGAGGGTTGAGAAAAAGACAAAAGATGAACGGGAGTCAACACAATAAGGATGGGGACTGACGCTGCATTTAAATTTCTGAGGATTGTAGTTCCCAGGGAAGCAAATAAAGGGAACGGAGTTCCACAGGCAAGAAGTACGAGAAAATAAATTTTGGGAGTAGAAGTTGTGGTTGCATGTGCCTATTTCAACGGTAAAATTCTGGGGCCTAAATGCCAATCTAGTATCACATTCATTAAATATTTTGTTATGAATTAAAACAAATTACTGTATCTGTATTAAAATTTGTACTTCAAAAATGTATTAATGTGTATTAAAAACATTTTTTCGATTGCTATTTTTACAGAGTATAAACTTAAAAAAACTGAATGTGTGGTCATCAGCAAAATGAAGTACCCAATATGCCAACTGCAAGTTGGAGAAACTAAAATAAAACAAATAAAGAAATTTAAATACCTGGGAAGAGGTTGGAGAGTTCGACATAGAGATCCAAAAACACATTTGCATGGCCAAGAACGCATTTCAAAAGCAAACCAGTGATCGAGGCCAATACCAACAAGCACGCTCACAACACGGTCAACTCTCTGAAAGCTGCCATCTTGGAGGCGTTCGCCGCTACGGACAAGGACATGGTCGCCAAAGCGTGTGACTCATTTCACGCCCGCCTTGAGATGGTCGTCGTCGCCGGCGGCGGTTAAATTGAAAAATAATTAAGTATGTAACTCTAACTGGCTCTAAATAAACTGTCGGGACACTGCGTAAACAACTTTTGTTATTATTGCCTATTTCGTTTTCTTTTTGTCAAGTGTCGAATTTTGCTCTCTTACTCCCCCCCCTCTCTCTCTCTCTCTATCTATCTATCTATATATATATATACTGTATGTTTTTATTGAAAAATTGGTTATGCTAATAAAAACGGGTCTTAAACTATTCTTAGTACATCTCACATATTGTTTGGTAAAATTTAGATTTTCAATAGAATAGAAAGTAGTTTGGTATACTATGGAATTTGTAAGGCATTTATTTTGCAGAGGACGTACGCTTGAGTTATAACATGGCGGCTCAACAATGTTCCTCACCATTGATTGCCGGACTTGTGGCTGCCCTCTTCCCCCGACTGCAACCACTTCCACTGATTTTTCTGGGGTGTAATCAAGGCCAAGATGAACAAGTACGCCCTCATCACGGTCTACTTTCTGAAAGCTGCCATCTTGGAGGCGTTCGCCGCTACGGACAAGGACATGGTCGCCAAAGCGTGTGACTCATTTCACGCCCGCCTTGAGATGGTCGTCGCCGGCGGCGGCGGTTACATTGAAAAATAATATAGTATGTAACTCTAACTGTTGCTAAATAACCTGTCGGGTCTCTATGTAAACAACTTTTGTTTTTTATTTCCTATTTTGTTTTCCTTTTGTACAGCATCGGATTTTGCTGCAACACCCTGTATGCACCCACTTTTTCAATCGGATGTATCTTGGAAAAGGCAGAAAATTAATTCTGGCTAAAAAAAATGTTAATCAGAAAAAACCGTTTGGAACCTCTGCTGTAAACCGTGAACAATTTAACCAAGCTAAAACGAAGTTAATTTTAAATCAGAAGTTGGAATCGAGAAATACATACATACAATGCATTAGCGAAGATGAAATTAAATCTGTGAGTCTCCATGAACTGTGATTAATATGCAATCGGATTATTTCAATGCATTCTTCTTTCTTCTATATATATATACATATATATATATATATATATATATATATTTTTACTAATTTAGCATGGAAATCTCGAATGATACGTAAACCATAGAATATTAAAAACATGAAAAAATAAAAGTAAATTAATATATTCAATCTGATTTAAAATTAAAAATTTAATTTCAATGATATTTCCGATCGAATAAAAATCAAACGTTAGGATGCCAAAGTGAATAAAGTTTCGTTTCCCTAATTTTTACAGTCTGAAAATTATTAGCTAAAATTCTTTTCTTGGTGAAGTCTTATAATCAGTGAAACATGTCAAATTACTTTTTTCCAAATTGTCTTACATATACTAAGAAAATAAAAGGCGGAGCAAATTCGACCGTTGCCAGAGAGAGAAATATGAGTGTAATTAACACGTACCCTTGACAAACGTCAAGCGATCGTTATTATTATCATCATCATCTCTATCTTTCTCCCTCTACTCCTTATTCTCATGATTCACCCATCTGCTTTTTCTTATACTTGATAACCGAACAGAGCGCTTTAAGACTGAGCGAGCACTTCAAAGACACTTCTTAACCAACGATAACGCTCATACATACACACACACACACACATGTTCCTGCCTACGTACATTCAGTCAGTTAAGTGCCATACGTGATACACGCTTGGGCGATCATGTCTCGAAACAGACATGACTGACTGGGTAGAAGATTATCCCGCAGTAGGTTGCCATTGCTCTCTGCGGTAGACTGGTTGCCGACCAAGGCTATAGAACCCAATCTGTCCTGTTATTTGATTCATAGCTAGAGAGATGTATTATAATGAGTCGTAATTAGTGGGCGATCAGTTTATTACTTCGTAAGTATAGAAAAACGATCCCCCATTTTATGCCCAATAGAAGCCTTAATCATGTTTCCAACTATTATATTCAGTCAGTCAGTTAAGTGCCATACGTGATACACGCTTTGGCGATCATGTCTCGAAACAGACATGACTGACTGGGCAGAAGATTATCCCGCAGTAGGTTGCCCTTGCTTTCTGCAGTAGACTGGTTGCCGAGCAAGGCTATAGAAGCCAATCTGTCCTGTTATTTAACCCATAACTGGAAGAAATAGACGGATTAATACCTTTCCCAAGGGTATTTGCGCGTAAGTGAATGCAATGAATTCAGCTGGAATTTGAACTCGGCCCCCCGATTTCTCGTTCCGAGCCGATATCCAATGCTCACCCTAGTTTAAAAGAAATAATGTATTTTATATTATTGTTAGTATTTATTGCTAAGTAGATAATTCTAAATGAAAATAGAGTGGTTCTTTTGTTATTACTTTGAAAAATTCTAAAAGTCAGCCAGGAAGCATTTGCTTCGGCCAGCCAATAAGAAGAAGAGACTTGCATGGGGAAGAGAGCACAAAAACTAGACACCAGAACAGTTCATTTGATGCACATGGCATTGTGCAGTATTAAAAAAAAAGAACCCTTCTATTTTCATTTAGAATTATCCACTTGACAATAAATCCTAAAAATAGTTTAAAAAACATTTTTTTAAACTGAGGTGGCCTAATACTTATGGCTGGTAGTATACACATAAACTCTTTATTGCAAGGACTATTACGAACATTTTAACGACCTTGTATCAACCAAAATACATTACTTTAATTTGTGTAAAGAAAAACCTTAATTGATTTATATATACTAGTGGAACCCATGGAATTTCCACGGAAGTATAATTATGATTTCCTGGAAAAATTTTACTAATCATACTACAAATGATAGTAATGTCTTCATACATAAAGGTGTTCGATAATAAAATAACGATAATACAGAGTGTAATTTTATTAAAATATCTATAAAAGTCATGTCCATAGAAGCTACTTTACTGTAATCATATATTAAGCGGCGTATGCACAGTCCATAACCAAAATACTGTACGCTATTTTGTGAGAGATTTTGAAAGAGAAAATCTTTCTTTTTATTACTGAAAAATCATGGCTCCTGTGTCCATTGTAAACAGAAAAGACCAACTGAATAATGGCGAAGTGTGTAGAGGCCAGAATTTCGTTATTAGGTCGCGGGATACGACAATAAACCAACCTATTTTTACGATATTGTACAGTATATATATATAAATATATATATATACACACAATTACTGCTACAACCACCAGCTTAAGCTGCTACTGCTACGGTAATGCTATAGGCTCTCTTCTCCTGTTCTCTCACTCTTTACTACCCTTCCGTTTGGCAAAGTTGAGAGAAAGGCTGAGGAGAGTAAAAAGATAGAGGAGAAGGAAAAGCTCGTGTAGAGAGTAAGTGTATTATCTTTCTTCAGTGGCGTAACGGACGTTGGAACTAAGGAACAAGCAGAATTATTATATAAGTTTGTTTTTTCTATTTACAATTAGATTTTCTTGTTTTTTACCCCTCTTATAATAGGCTATCTAACAAGGCCAAATCAAACTAATCTGTTTCAACACACACTTCCCAATAACGGATAACCCACTGAGCGAATACTCGAAAGACATTCCTACCTAACGATAACGCTCAAACATTTTTTTAATCCTATCACACCAAGCAAGGCGGTAACGCCACTGATGTGCAGGGGGCTACATAAAAGTAGAAAGATTAGATAGGAGGAGAGTAAAGAGAAAGACGAACCAGTTATAAAAGGTGCAAGAGAAGGATGGGAATACAGGTGTGATGACAGTTGCAAAGGTAGAGAGAAAGGGAAATATATACAGGGTGATGTAGAAAGAACTAGAGTCAAATGATTAAGATGACCTATCCTAGGTCCTACGCTCTTTCTAATCTACATTAATGTTTTCCCTGATACCATATGATCCCAAGTAGGTATGTACGCCGATGACACCACAGTTTACTCTCGCCTCGACCAAAAATCTGGTGCGGTCGACAAAGTTAACCTTGCAGCTGAGCTTGGAAAGGACCTCCAATCCGTAGTGGACGGGGGTAAGAAATGGCTCGTAAATTTTAATGCTTCTAAAACGAAGCTACTATCAATTAATCATCATAGACAATCGCACCTACCTCCTATTAGCATGGACCAGGCTTGCCTCCCAGAGAGTAAAACACTACGCCTCCTAGGTCGCACACTTTCAGCGGACCTCAAGTGGAATGACTATATCGAATCCATTGCTAAATCCGCTGCTATGAAAGTCGGTTCTCTGTGCAGGGCCCGGAGGTTTTTTCCGTCTGAATCTATCCTGCACATTTATAAATCTACCATCCGCCGGTGCATTGAATACTGTTGCCATATCTGGTCGGGTGCCCCTGCTATTCTCCTTGGGCTTCTAGACAAGGTACAGCGGAGGGTCTGTAATGTGATCGATACCGACTTAGCAGACCGCCTGCAGACTCTCTCTCACCGGCGCGACGTGGCTTCCCTGTGTCTCTTCTATAAATACTTTCATGGCTTCTGCTCCGATGAACTTAGATCACTAGTGTCCCCTAGGTTCGAATTTGCACGAGATACTAGATTGGCAACTAGATCCCACCCTTTTACAGTGAAACCGATAAAATGCAACCATACCTTCTACTCCAATAGTTTCTTTTCTCGCACTTCCCGACTGTGGAATTCTCTTCCACATGACTGCTTCCCCGACGGCTACAATCTCCAGGAGTTTAAATGTAAGGTCAATAGACACCTCCTAACAAACTAACTTCCATTGTTTCAAACACTTTTCCAACCCACCCAACTATCTATCACCCCACTTCTGACATTCCCTATATCTAACCTCTCTTCCTATTTACCTCCCCCTATGTAGCCCCAAGCGCAATAGTGGCAGTGGAATGCCTTGCTTGGGCTGAAACGATTAAAAAAAAAAAAAGATGGGTATTGACATTGCATTTAAATTCTTGGAGATTGTAGGAAAGCAAAAATATGGAAGCGAGTTCCACAGGCGGGAAGAGCGAGAGAAGAACTTGATGGAGTAGAATTGTCACATATGTTCCTGCCTAAAAACAGGATAAATCAAACGATTTATGGAAAAGAAAGGAGAAGGCTGTATGTAAGGAGGAATGAAGATAGAATGAAATAAATAAAAAAAGAAAGAAAATATGGAAGGAAGAATGTACAATGGAAGGAAAACAGAATGAATTAAGTAAACAGAGAAAGAAAAATAACAATGTAAGGAACAGGAAAAAGAAAGAAACGAAGGAATGAAGTCAGAATGAATTAAGTAAAGAAAAAAGGATTTATGGAAGAATGAAAGAAAGTACGCAATAAGAAATGAAAATAGAATGAAAGAAAAAAAGAAAGAAAAAACGATTTATGGAAAAGTAAAAGAAAGAAAATTGAAAATGGAATGAAATGAAATGAATAAACAATTAAAGCAGAACAAGTATTTATGAAAAAAAGAAGGAAAAAAGTTAAAAAAGAATTAAGAAAGAAAGTAGGCAAAGAATGAATGAAAACAGAATAAAAGAAGGAAAAAGAAAAACTGAAGAAAAAATGAAAAGATAGAATGTATGTAAGGTGGAATGAAAATAGAGTGAAATAAATCAGCAGAGAAGAAAAAATAATTTATGGAAAAGGAAAAAAGAATGAAAGAAAGAAAGCAAAGAAGAATGGAGTAAGTAAAGAAAAAAGCATTTATGAAAGAAAGAAAAAGATAAAAAAGAATAAAGAAAGTATGCAAAAAAGAATGAAAGAAACATGAAAGAAAAATAACGACTTATGGAAAAGAAAAAAGAAAGAAAGAAAATGGAAATGGAATTAAATAAGTAATGAAAGCCGAAAAATGATTAGTGAAAGAAAACCAAAGATCGGTAGTGAGGGAGAAAGTAAGAAAGAAAGAAAAGATAGAATGTATGGAAGGAGTAATGTAAGGAAGAATGAAAATAGAATGAAGTAAATAAACAGAGAAAGAAAAAGAAAAAATATTGTAAAGAAAAAGAATGAAAGAAAGTAAACAAAGAAGAATGAAATAAGTAAAGATAAAATTATGAAAGAAAAAAGATAAATATAAAAACAATAAAGAAAGGAGGAGAAGAGGTAATAAAAATAAAATGAAAGAAACAAGAAGGAAAAAGAACGATTTATTGAAAAGAAAAAAGTGAAAATGGAACGAGATAAATAATGAAAGCAGAAAAATGATTTATGATAAAAAGAAAGAAAGAAAGAAAGAAAGAACAGGAGTGAGAGAGAATGAAAGAAAAAATTTAAAAAGGATAAAGAAAGAAAGTAGACAAAAAGTAACGAAAATAGAATGAAATAAAGGAAAAAGAAAGAAAAGATAAGGAAGGAGGACTGTAAGAAGGAATGAAAATAGAATGGCATAAATAAAGAATGAAAGAAAAAATAAGGATTTATGAAAAAAAGATAAAATTGAAAAAAAGAATAGATAGAAAGTATGAAAAAGTAACGAAAATAGAATGAAGTAAAAAAAAAGAAAGAAAACTAAAGATTTATAGAAAAGGAAAAAAAATTAAAGAAAGGAATAAAGAAAAATATTAAGTAAAGAAAAATGAAGCTAGAATGAGGTAAATAAAGAAAAAAGAATTTAGGAATGAAAGAAAGAACAGAGATAAAAAACCGAATAAAGAAAGAAAGTAAGCAAAGAAGGACATAAATGAATAAAGAAAGAAATATGGCGATTTATGTAAAAGAAAAAAGGAGGGAAAAAGGAATGTACGAAGGAAAGAAAATAGAATGAAGTAAATAAAGAAAGAAAAAGAAAAGTTGATGGAAAAGGAAAAAGAATGAAAGAAAGAAGGAAAGAAAGAAAGAAAGAATGTAAGCAAAGAAGGAATGAAACCAGAATGAATTAGGTAAGGAAAAAAAGGATTTATGAAAGAAAGAAAGAAAAATATAAAAAAGAGCAAAGAAAATAGGCAAAGAAAGAATGAAATAAATAAAGAAAAAAATAACAATTTATGTAAAAGAATGAAAGACAAATTTGAAGAAATAAAGAATAGGTAGATGAATTGAAAATAGAATGAAAGAAAAAATAAAGATTTGTGGAAAAGAAAAAATGAATGAAAGAATAAAGAAAGAAAATACAGAAAACGATTTAAGAAAGAGAGAAAGAAAGTATGCAAAGCAGGAATAAAAGAAAATGAATTAATAATGATTTATGGAAAAGAAAAAAGAAAGAAAAAAGAAAAAAGAATGAAATAAATAGTGAAAGCAGAAAAATGATTTAGGAAAGAAAGAGAGAGAGAGAGAAAGAAAGAAAGAAAGGTTGTGTAAAAGAAAGAAGGTTAAAAAAGAATAAAGAAATAAAGTTGGCAAAGAATGAAGGAAAATAGAATGAAACAGAGAAAAAGAAGGAAAAAATTAATAAAGCTAGAATGTATAGAAAAAAGTTAATAAAGACAGAATGTATAGAAGGAGGAATGAAAATAGAATTAAATGAATAAGCAAAGAAAGAAAAAGAAAATTTATGGAAAAGGAAAAAGAATGAAAGAAAGAAAGTAAGCAAAGAAGAATATAGTAAGAAAAGAAAAAAGATTTATGAAAGAAAAAGATAAAGAATAAAACAGAAAGTATGCCAAGAGAGAATGAAAATATAATGAAAGAAAAAAAGAAAGAAAAATAACGATTTATGGAAAAGAAAAAAGATAAAAGAAAAATGGAATGATATAAATAAATAATGAAATAAGAAAAATGATTTATGAAAGAAAGTAGGCAAAGAAAGGAATAAAAATAAAATAAAACAAAGAAAAAAGTAAATAAACAGAGAACGAATAATGAAAATTAATGGAAAAGAAAAAAGAATGAAAGAAAAATATATAAAAAAAAATAATGAAAGAAAAAAAAACGATTTTTGGAAAAGAAAGAAAGAAAAAATAACAAGGAATGAAAATAGAATATGGTAAATAAACAGAAAGAAAAAGAAAAATTCATGGAAAACGAAAGAAAAATGAAAGAAAGAAACGAAAAAAGAAAGTAAGCAAAGGAGAATGAAATAAGTAAAGATTGGTTTGGTTTGTTTTACGGTTTATCAACCCGTTGGGGATATTTAATTTCTTATAAACAGTTGGCATATATCTTCTTCTTCTATGTGCCAAGTCCCTTCAGGACGTAGGCGATCATGACTTTCCACGTCTCCCTATCCCTGGTGGCTCTTAGCACGCTTTCTCCTGTTACACCATGCAACCCTCGTTCTGTCATCCACTAGCTCAAGCCCATAAATCTAGAAGATAAATGTCTAGAAACTAGTATGGCCACAAAATGAGGGTTCAGTTTATATATTGATTATAATATAAATTTGATCCCCCACTTTATATCCACATTATATTTTCTTATATACCGTTGGCATATATCTTCTTCTACGTGCCATGTCCCTTCAGGACGTAGGCAATCATGGCTTTCCACGTCTCCCTATCCCTGGTTGCTCTTAGTACATTTTCTCCTGTTACACCATGCAACCCTCGTTCTGTCATCCACTAGCTCAAGCCCATAAATCTAGAATATAAATGTATAGAATCTAGCATGGCCACAAAATGAGGGATCGTTTTATATATTGATTATAATATAGATTTGATCCCCCACTTTATATCCACATTATAATTTCTTATATACAGTTGGCATATATCTACTTCTTCTATGTGCCATGTCCCTTCAGGACGTAGGCGATCATGGCTTTCCACGTTTCCCTATCCCTGGTGGCTCTGAGCGCGCTTTCCCCTGTTACACCATGCAGCCCTTGTTCCATTATCCAATTGATTAGGTTCTTCTGCTGCTTTCCTCTGTCTCTTATTTCCTCTATCTGGCCTGTTAGTATCAAGTTCTCTAAGCCATCCTTCCTCATTGCATGTCCCAGGAACTCCAGCTGTCTCTTCCTGATGCTCAGTTTTAATTTCATTTTTGTTTCCATCATTTCTAGGAACTCAAATGCTCGGTCCATGATATTCGCAGCATCCTTCTGTAGAACCACATTTCAGTTGCTTCAAGTTTTTCCTTCATCTTTGTTGATATTGTCCAGCATTCACTGCCATATTGAAGAACTGACATCACATAGCAATCCAGTACTCTCTTCTTTGTTTTCCTTCATCTTTCATGATATTGTCCAACATTCACTGCCATATTGAAGAACTGACATCACTTAGCAATCCAGGACTCTCTTCTTTGTTTTCCTTCATCTTTGATAATATTGTCCAGCATTCACTGCCATATTGAAGAACTGACATCACATAACAATCCAGTACTCTCTTCTTTGTTTTCCTTCATCTTTGATGATATTGTCCAACATTCACTGCCATATTGAAGAACTGACATCACATAGCAATCCAGTACTCTCTTCTTTGTTTTCCTTCATCTTTGATAATATTGTCCAGCATTCATTGCCATATTGAAGAACTGACATCACATAGCAATCCAGTACTCTCTTCTTTGTTTTCCTTCATCTTTGATGATATTGTCCAACATTCACTGCCATATTGAAGAACTGACATCACATAGCAATCCAGTACTCTCTTCTTTGTTTTCCTTCATCATTGATGATATGTCCAACATTCACTGCCATATTGTAGAACTGACATCACATAGCAATCCAGTACTCTCTTCTTTTTTTTCCTTCATCTTTGATGATATTGTCCAACATTCATTGCCATATTGAAGAACTGACATCACATAGCAATCCAGTACTCTCTTCTTTGTTTTCCTTCATCTTTGATGATATTGTCCAGCATTCATTGCCATATTGAAGAACTGACATCACATAGCAATCCAGTACTCTCTTCTTTTTTTCCTTCATCCTTGATGATATTGTCCAGCATTCATTGCCATATTGAAGAACTGACATCACATAGCAATCCAGTACTCTCTTCTTTGTTTTCCTTCATCTTTGATGATATTGTCCAACATTCACTGCCATATTGAAGAACTGACATCACATAGCAATCCAGTACTCTCTTCTTTGTTTTCCTTCATCATTGATGATATGTCCAACATTCACTGCCATATTGTAGAACTGACATCACATAGCAATCCAGTACTCTCTTCTTTTTTTTCCTTCATCTTTGATGATATTGTCCAACATTCACTGCCATATTGAAGAACTGACATCACATAGCAATCCAGTACTCTCTTCTTTGTTTTCCTTCATCTTTGATGATATTGTCCAACAGTTAGGGTTAAGATTATGGGTAGGGTTGGGGCTAGGGTTAGGGTTAGAGCTAGTGTTAGGGTTATGGCTTGGGTTAGGTTTAGGGATTGGATTGGGGCTAGGGTAGGGTTAGCGCCAGGGTTAGGTTTATGGCTTGGGTCAGTGTTAATGCTAGGGTTAGGTTTAGGGTTAGGGTTGGGTCCAGGTTTAGGGTTAGAGCTAGGGTTAGTGTCAGAACTAGGGTTAGGTTTAATGCTAGGGTCAGGGTTAGGGATAGGTTTGGGTTTAGGGCTAGAGTTAGGGTTAGGGTTAGCGTTAGGGGTTAGGGGTTAGTGTTAGGTTTAACATTAGGGTTAGGGTTAGGGTTAGTGTTAAATTTAGTGTTATGGTTATGGCTATGGCTGGGGTTAGGGTTAATGCTCTGGTTAGGTTTAGGGATAGGATTTGGGCTAGGGCTTAGGGTTCGATCTAGTGTTAGGGTTATGGCTAGGGTTAGGTTTAATGCTAGGTTTAGGTTTAGGTTTAGGTTTGGGTCTAGGGTTAGAGTTAGAGCAAGGCTAGGGATAGAACTATGTTTAGGTTTAATGCTAGGGTCAGGTATAGGGATAGGTTTGGGTCTAGGGTTAGTGTTATATCTAGGGTTAGGGTTAGAGATTGGGTTAGGGTTAATGTAGGGTTAGGTTTAGGGATAGGGTTGGGGCTAGGGTTAGGGTTAGAGCTAGGCTTAGGGTTATGGCTAGGTTTAGGGTCAAGGATAGGTTTGGGGCTAGGGTTAGGTTTAGAGGCAGGGTGAGGTTATATCTAGGGTTAGGGTTATTGCTAGGTTTGGGGTTAGGGATAGGGTTGGCTCTAGGGTTAGTGTTAGAACAAGGGTTAGGTTTAGACCTAGGGTTAAGGTTATGGCAAGGGTCAGGGTTTATGCTAGTTTTAAGTTTAGGGATAGGTTTGCGGCTAGCGTTAGGGTTAGAGCTAGGGTAAGTGTTATGGCAAGGGTTAGGGCTAACGCTAGGGTTAGGGTTAGGTTTGAGACTACGGTTAGTGTTAGAACTCGGATTAGTGTTAGAGCTTGGGTTAAGATTATGGCAAGTGTTGGGGTTAGGGATAGGGTTGGGGCTAGTGTTAGGGTTAGATCTAGGGTTAGTGTTAATGATAGGGTCAGGGTTAACGATAGGGTTGGGTCTAGGATAGGGTTAGATCGAGGATTAGTGTCATGGCTAGGGTTAGGGTTAATGCTAGTGTTATGGTTAGGGATAGGCTTGGGTCTAGTTTTACTGTTAGAGCTAGGGTTAGGGCAAAAGCTAGGGTTAGGTTTAATGTTCTTGTTAGTGTTCGGGATAGGGTTGAGGCTAGGGTTATGTTTAGGGTTAGAATTAATGCTAGGGTTAGGTTTAGGGATGGGTTTGGGGCTAGTGTTAGGTTTAGATCTAGGGTTAGGTTTATGGCTTGGCTTAGTGTTAGGGATAGGGTTGGGGCTAGGGTTAGTGTTACAGCTAGGTTTAGGTTTATGGCTAGGGTTAGTGTTAATGCTAGTTTTAGGTTTAGGGTTAGGTTTGGGACTAGGTTAGGGTTAGGGGTTAGGGTTAGGGGTTAGGGTTAGGGCTAGTGTTAGGGTTAGGGTTAGAGCCAGGGTCAGGTTTAATGCTAGGGTGAGGGTTAGGGATAGGTTTGGGCCTAAGGTTAGGGTTAGAGGTAGGTTTAGTGTTAGAGATAGGCTTAGGGTTAATATATGTTTAGGGTTAGGGATAGGGTTGGGGCTAGGGTTAGGGTTAGAGCTAGGGTTAGGGTTATGGCGAGGATTAGGTTTAGGGATAGGGTTGGGGTAGGGTTAGGTTTAGAGCTAGGGTTAGTGTTATGGCTACGGTTAGGTTTAATGCTAGGGTTAGGTTTAGGGATATATTTGGGGCTAGGGTTAGGGTTAGATCTAGGGTTAGTTTTAGAGCTAGGTTTAGGGTTAATGCTAGGGTTAGGCTTAGGGATAGGGTTGTGGCTAGGGTTAGGGTTAGTGCTAGGTTTAGGTTTATGACTAGGGTTAGGGTTAGGGATAGTTTTGGGGCTAGTGTTAGGTTTAGAGCAAGGGTTAGGTTTAGACTTAGGGTTAGTGTTAATGCTAGGGCTAGGGTTAGGGTTATGGTAAGTGTTAGAGTTAATGATATGGTTATGTTTAGTGATAGTGTTGGGGCTAGATTTAGGGTTAGTGCTAGGGTTAGGGTTTATGCTACGTTTTGTTTTACGGATAGGGTTGGGGCTAGTGTTAAGGTTAGAGCTAGGGTCACGTTTATGGTAAGTGTTAGGGTTAATGCTAGTGTTAGGGTTAGGGATAGGGTTGGTGCTAGGCTTAGTGTTAGAACTAGTGTTAGGGTTAGAGCTAGGGTTAGGGTTATGGCAACGGATAGGGTTAATGCTAGTTAGGTTTAGTGATAGTGTTGGGGCTAGTGTTAGTGTTAGAGCTAGGTTTAGTTTTAATGCTAGGGTTAGGTTTAGGGATAGTGTTGGGTCTAGGGTTAGGGTTAGAGCTAGGTTTAGTGTCATGGTTAGGGTTAGGTTTAATGCTAGGGTTAGGGTTAGGGATAGGGCTTATGGCTAGGGTTAGGGTTAGAGCTAGGGTTAGGTTTATGGCTAGGGTTGAGGTTAATGCTAGGGTAATGTTAGGGATAGCTTTGTGGCTAGAGTTAGGTTTAGAGCTAGGATAATGTTATGGCTAGGGTTAGGGTTAATGCTAGTTTTAGGGTTAGGGATAGGCTTGGGGCTAATGTTAGTGATAGAGCTAGGGTCAGGGTTAAAGCAAGGGTTAGTGTTAATGCTAGGGTTAGTGTTAGGGATATGGTTGGTGCTAGGGTTAGGGTTAGAACAAGGGTAGATTTAGAGCTAGGGTTTAGGTTAATGCTAGGGTGAGGGTTAGGGATAGGGTTGAGGCTAGGGTTACGGTTAGGGTTAGATTTGAGCTTTGGGTTAGGGTTAGTGCTTGGGTTAGGGTTAGATCTAGGGTTAGTGTTAGAGCTAGTGTTTATTTTAATCCTAGGTTTAGGGTTAGGAATAGGGTTATGGTTATGGTTAGGGTAAGGAGTTAGGGTTAGGTTCAGGGTTAGGTTTAGGGTTAGGGTTAGGGTTAGATTTAGGGTTATGGCTCTGTCTAGGCTTGGGGTCAACGCGAACGTTAGGGTTAGAGCTAGGGTTAGGTTTATGGCTTGTGTTAGTGTTAGGGATTGGATTGGGGCTAGGTTTAGGGTTAGAGCTAGGGTTAGGTTTATGGCTAGGTTTAGGTTTAATGCTAGTGTTAGGGTTAGGGTTAGGGTTGGGGCTAAGATTAGGGTTAGAGACACGGTTAAGGCTAAAGCTAGGCTTAGTGTTAATGCTAGGTTTAGGGTTAGGGATAGTGTTGGGGCTGGGGATAGGGTTAGAGCTAGGGTTAGGGTTAGAACTAAGGTTAGAGTTAAGGTTAGGTTTAGGTTTAGGGTTAGTGTTTAGGGTTGGGGCTAGGGTTATGGTTAGTGTTAGGGTTATGGTTAAGTTTAGGTTTAGGATTAGAGTTAGGGTTATGGATCTCGCTAGGCTTAGGATAATGCTAGGGATAGGGTTATGGGTAGTGTTGGGGTTAGGTTTAGAGCTAGGGTTAGGGTTATGGCTTGGGTTGGGTTAGGGATTGGATTGGGGCTATGGTTAGGGTTAGAGCTAGCTTTAGGTTTATGGCTAGGATTAGTGTTAATGCTATGGTAGGGTTAGGGTTAGGGTTGGTTCTAGGGTTAGGGTTAGAGCTAGGGTTAGTGTTAGAACTAGTGTTAGGTTTAATGCTAGGGTCAGTGTTAGGGATAGGTTTGTGTCTAGGGTTAGGTTTAGTGTTAGGGATAGGTTTGGGTTAGTTAAGAGTTAGGGGTTAGGGGTTACGGTTAGGGTTATGTTTAGGTTTAGGGTTAGGGTTAGTGTTAAGTCTAGAGTTATGGTTATGGCTATGGCTAGGGTTAGGGTTAATGCTCGGGTTAGGTTTAGGGATGGGGTTGGGCTAGGGTTAGGGTTAGAGCCAAATGTTAGAGCCAAATTTTGGTTTATGGCTTGTCTTAGGGTTAAAGATAGGGTTGGGACTAGGGTTAGGGTTACAGCTAGGGTTACATTTATGGCTAGGTTTAGGGTTAATTCTAGGGTTAATTTTAAGTTTAGGGTTGTGTCTAGGGTTAGGGTTAGATCTAGGGTTAGGGTTAAAGTTAGGGTTAGGTTTAATGCTAGGGTCAGGTTTAGGGATAGGTTTGGGTCTAGGGTCAGTGTTAGAACTAGGGTTAGGGTCATACCTAGGGTTAGGGTTATGGCAAGGGTTAGGGTTAATGCTAGTGTTATTTTTAAGGATAGGGTTGGGGCTAGGGTTAGGGTTAATGCTATGTTTAGGGTTAATGCTATGTTTAGGGTTAGGGATAGGGTTGGGGCTAGGGTTAGGGTTAGAGCTAGGCTAAGTGTTATGGCAAGGGTAGGGTTAATGCTAGGGTTAGTGTTAGGGATAGGTTTGTGGCTAGGGTTAGTGTTAGAACTAGGATTAGTGTTAGAGCTCGGGTTAGGGTTATGGCAAGCGTTAGGGTTAATGCTTGTGTAAGGGTTAGGGATAGGGTTGAGGCTAGGGTTAGGGTTAGAGGTAGGGTTAGTGTTAATGCTAGGGTTCGGGTTAGGGATAGTGTTGGGTCTAGGGTTAGGGTTAGAGCTTGGGTTAGGGTTATGGTTATGTTTAGGTTTAATGCTAGGGTTAGGTTTAGGGATAGTGTTGGGTCTAGGTTTAGATTTAGTGCTAGCTTTAGGGTTATGGCTTGGGTTGGGGTTAATGCTAGGTTTAGAGTTAGGGATAGGGTTGGGGCTAGGGTTAGGGTTAGTGCTAGGATTAGTTTTATGGTTAGGGTTAATGCTATTGCTATGTTTATGGATAGGCTTTGGGCTAAGTTTAGTGTTAGAGCTAAGATTAGGGCTAGGTTTAGTGCTAGGTTTAGAGTTATGGTTAGGGCTAAGTTCTGGGCTAGTTTTAGGTTTCTGTTTAGGGGTTAGAGCTTGGGTGGATGTAAGGTTAGTGTTAGGGTGGAAGTAAGGTTAGCTTTACTGCTAGGGTTAGGTTTAGGGTTATGATGAGAGCTAAGTTTAGATATATGGCTACGGTTTGGCTAGATTTAATGTTAGGTTTTGGGTTATTTTATGGCTAGGTTTCGGGCAAGGTTTAGGGTTGGGTTTAGAGTTAAGGGCTAGGCTTATGGCTAGAGGTATCACTTTGTTTAGGTTAGGGCTACGGTTTGTGCTAGGGTTAGGTCTACTTTTAGGGGTAGGTTTGTGGTTATGGCTAGGGTTAGTGTTAGGATTAGGGCCATGTTTAGATCTAGGTTTTTAACGTTAGTGTTAGACCTAGTCCTATGGTTAGGGTTAGGTTTAGTTTTGGTGTTATGTTTAGAGTTAGGGTTAGTGCTAGGATTAAGGTTAGGGTTAGCATTGGTTTTAGGGTTAGTGCTAGGATTAAGTATAGGGCTAGGGTTAGGTTTAAAGTTCGCAACAACGTTAGTTTTAGGGTTAGAGTTAGGGTTAGGGATAATGTTAGGTTTAGATTTAATGTTAGGGCTATGATTAGGGTTTGGTTTAAGACTATGGTTAGTCTTATGGCAAGAACAAGGGTTAGGGCAAGGGTTTGCGTTATGGTGAGGGTTAGGATGTGGTTAATTTTAGAACAAGTGTTTGGGTTAGTTCTAGGGTTAGGTTCAGGGCTATGTTTAAGGCTAAATTTACGGCTAGGTTAAAGTTAGTGATAGGTTAGAGTTTGTCTTGCTTTAGCATACGACTATACATATATGTCTATATATGTACATATCTTATATATCTATATACATATATATCTATGTAAATATCTTTATCTATATATATCTAAATATATATTTATATCTAAATCTATATATATCTATATGTCTATGTATATAGATATCTATATATATATATTTATGTGCATATATATGCATCTACATATATACATATAAATATATATATCTATATGTTATATATCTCTATATATACAACTATATATGTACATATATGTATGTATGTATATATATATATATATTTATATATATATATATATATCGATATATATACCTATACATAGATCTATATATATGTAGATCTATACAGATGTATATAAATATATATATCTACATATATATATCTATATCTATATCTATTTATGTTTATGTATGTATGTATATATATATATATATATATATATATATATATATATATATATCTTTATGTATATATTAATATGTATATGTACATATTTATATATACCTATAAACTTTTAAAATCAAATAACATGGAACGAATAGATATTGGATATTCACTGTAGAATATACCCATACCTGACCGTCGCTCATACGAATTATGTTTAGTAAGGAAAATAGGGAAGTATATATTTATATAAGTAAACATATATATATACATCGTCATATATACACACACACACACACACACACACATATATATATATATATATATATATATATATATATATATATATATATAACCAAGTATGGGTGGAATAATATTCCCCATCCAAAGAAACACTATTTTTAAAAAAGTGCTCAATACAAAGTAGAGCTAATAATAATAATAATATTTATTAATAAACTATAACATTGATATGTTATAATATCACTACAAAAGGAGCTATTTTGTTTCGACACTTTTTGTGTCTTTTCAAGTGATGTTGTTATTTCAAGTGATGTTGTTATTTCGAAATAACAACATCACTTGAAAGGACACAAAAAGTATCGAAACAAAATAGCTACTTTTGTAGTAATATTATAACATATCAATGTTATAATTTATTAATAATAATAATTATTATTATTATATATATATATATATATATATATGTTCATATATATATATATATATATATATATATAGGTATCTACGTAAATTTATATATAATAATAAAATCGACTCTGTACGTATCCAAATTTTAAAATCTTACACAAGTAATTTTTTAGGAACACGAATAACCGGCAGAATCTAAGTCCGTTATTGTCCGCCGCTATAAAGCTTTGGACAATAAGCGGAAAAAACTGACGAGCCGTTGTGCGAAACCGCGGTAGGTCTTGGCGATCTTGCGATTTTTTCTCGTAAATTTATATATATATATATAACAATGTATTACGTAAATATATATATATAAAGTATCTACGTAAATCTCTCCCTCTATATATACACCAATGTACTACCTATATATATCTATATATATATATATATATATATAAATATATATATATATATATATATATATATATATATTTACGTATATATGACTATATATATAGTTATCCGCAGACAGATCTGTTTTGCCTGAACACAGATCATCAGTACGAATAGACAGCCGATTGCTTTTGAGCCTTTTTACCTCTGAACTATGGTCCCTCGGTAGAGGGCGGCAGACCTTTTAGCGTGTATATTTTTATTATACAAGCCCAGCAGCTGAGAGTGTTCTAATTCATTGCGAAATGAACGAATTATATATATATATATATATATATATATACATGGAACGAATATATATATATATATATATATATATACATGGAACGAATATATATATATATATATATATATATATATATATATATATGTATATATACACAGGATTATATAGTGATACTCGTCTCGAAAACCTCCCTTAAAAACTTTTGAACAAAGTAAAAAAGAGAAAGCTGGCTAAAAATGAAAAGATAGAACGATATATAAAATGTAATGAAGGCAACCCCACACACACACACATATATATATATATATATATATAGAGAGAGAGAGAGAGAGAGAGAGAGATCTATCAATGTATACGTATATATATATATATGTCTATCAATGGAATTATGAAATATCTATCTATCTATCTCTCTATATATATTATCAATTTATCTTTGTAAATGTATATATATATATCTATATAATGTATATATATATAGAGAGAGAGAGGGAGAGAGAGAGATAGATATATCTATCAATGTATATACGTAAATATATATATATGTCTATCAATGGAATTATGAAATATCTATCTATCTATCTATCTATCTATCTATCTATCTATATATATATATATATATATATTATCAATTTATCTTTGTAAATATATATATATATATATATATATATATATATATATATATAATGTATATATATATATATATATATATGTACAGTGACACGCATAAGTATTTGATATATGATATTTCCTGTGATAACTCTAGTCTATATTCGCCATTTTGCCTGATATTTCGTAAGTAATATCTCGTAAACTGGTTTTACTTATATGTGGAAGGAAAATTAAAAACTCATAGTTGAATCCTTTTTTTAATTAAAGTTCCAAATTAATTTATGCAAAAGTATTGTATACATCAATTTAATATTTTGTTTCGTAGCCTCTGTTTTGTTTCATTGCTTCCAGTCGCTTTCTATTGTTGGCCACAAGTTTTCCAAACTCATCCACTGTTACTTTACCTCATTCTTCCCTGCATACTTCCTCTAATTGCTAGAGATTTTGTGGATTCCGCTTATGATCCTTAACCTTCAAAGTGTTCCACATATTCCCAATTAGATTCAATTCAGGAGACTGACTTGGCCAATTGAGAGCACTAATACCATTTTTTTCAAACCATTCCTTTGTAAGTTTTGCGGTATGTTTGGAATCATTGTCGTGTTGAAGAACGAACCTCCGACCATGTTCTAAAGAAATTGAAGATTTCTGAAGGTTCTTTTATAGAATCTCCCTGTACATGCTACCATTCATTCTACCATGGATAACTTGTAACTCACCAGTGCCCTTGGATGAAAAGCACCCCCATATCATAATGGAACCACCCCCAAACTTAACTGTGGAGATCGTGTTGTGCTTGTTGAAGGCAGTGCCATTTTTTTCACCAAACACTTGGCGCTGTGTTCCTTCTGAATAGTTCAACTTCCATTTCCTCCGACCAGGTTACCTTTTCACAAAACTGCATACCTTTCTTTTTATAGGTTTCCACAAACTTTAATCGGTCTTTGACATGTTTGGCTTTCAGTAAAAAGACTTTTCTTGGTGATCTTGTATGAAAGCGTGTACGATATAGAGCTTTGCTAATGGTATCCTTACTTATATTAATTCCAGCACCTTCAAGATCAGAACGAGTAACGAATTGTATTTTTGCACATTTCTGCTGAACCATCTTCAAGTCCTCGCATTTATTTTTCTCAGCCTTCCATTTCTTAGAAGGTTTGCTCTACCGTCGCCATACTTTTTACACTTTCTGATGATATATCCTACTGTACTTAGTGCTAGATTCATTTCTTTGCTAATATTCTGTAACATTGTCCTCCTTTGTGACGTTCAATGATTCTATCTTGCATATCTCTGGATAATTCTTTACTTGAATTGCAGAATGCACATCAAAGAGTCATATGATTAGTAGCACTATCTTGTGGTTGTTGGCCAGAGATGTAATTCCAATACTATAAAAAATTTGGATATTTAAAGTCATTTAAAATACAAAGTTGGGATTGGAAATTTGAAAAAAGTGTCATGTATACAATACTTTTGCATAAGGTAATTTTGAACTTTGATAAAAAAAAAAATAGATTTAACCATGAGTTTTTAATTTCCCTTCCACAGACAACTAAAACAACTTTACGAGATATTATTTACCAAATATCAGGCAAAATTGCGAACATAAACTAGAGTTATAACAGAAAATAACATGTATCCAATACTAATGCGTGACACTGTATCTATCAAGCTATGTAAATATATATATATATATATATATATATATATATACATATATATATATATATATATATATATATATTAATGTATCTATCTTATCTATCTATATAAATATATCACTATATATAACACCTAATATATATATATATATATATATATATTTAAAAATCTATTTCAAAAGGATAAGTAGACTAATTTTTCTCCAGTTTCTGAAAGGATTTTCCTATTGCTGAGGTGATGTGTTATCCCCTGTGGGGATCTTCATATCGAAATGGTCATTCAACATCTTTGAATTAATCCTTTTTTAATATATATATATATATATATGTGTGTGTGTGTGTGTGTGTGTGTGTGTGTGTGTGTGTGTATGTGTGATATTATTGACCCAGGATGGTCAAAATGTTGAAAGTTTTTTTAATGAAAGTCAATGAAGTTTGGATATACTTGGACTAATCTCTGCAATACCTGCTCACGCCTCTTTCTCTTACACGCGCTCTTTCTTATTTTCTCTTCATAGAGGTGGACCGAAATGTCACCTTTGCTATTCTGACGTCGGATCAGTGGTGTACTGTCAGGCTACTATTCCAGCCAGAGATTCACTAAATGTGACAATGGATTCAAATCCGTCTTTCACATTTACAAATCTACTATTCGACCGTGCATCGGGCAATTCATCTCGAGTTTCTTTGTTGATTATTATTCTCACAATATCTTATTATTTTCCCTCTTTTGTTAATATAATCAGCATTTGCCTATACATCATTCCTTTTCTCCTTGAACTAATTTTTTCTCCTCATATACTTGTTGATTACTCGTTATTTCTCGTTTCAATCTCTTGTCTTTAATACAACCATGTCATCTATCCTCATTAGATGTAACAGAAACTCCAGATATTCCTATATATATATATATATATATATATATATATATGAACACGTGAATGATCATGACATAACAACATAAAAAATTGCATTTTGGATAATTTTCACGTTCTAATGAACGTTAAACTATTTGTCAACCGTTATATTTAAACAGAAAAAAATTTACAGTAATTTTTAGCAACACAGTTTTGCGGTTATTTTTTGTTACCTAACTCACAACCCTGAAGATGACCTCAGAAGGAGATTGAAAGTACTTGGAAACATTAAAAAATGAATGATAATAAGATCTGTCAACGTTACCGCCCATTTTGACATATTTCAACTATAATACACGAAAGATAATCTGTGAGTATGAACGGATTTTATTAAATATGCAGACACAATGTTTGCAGTTTATTTAATCTGAGGTGTATAAAAGAAAATTGGCTACCTCCTAAATACAAACACACACACACACACACACACACACACACACACACACACACACACACATATATATATATATATATATATATATATATATATATACACTGCCTGACGTGGTGCTAATAAGATAGTACAGAAACACAACGGCTCTTGTGTTGGAGTAAACTATTTTTTTATTATAAAATTATAAAAAAAATATTACCATATATATATATATATAATGCATACAAATTATAGACAAGATGAAAATATACTAAAAAAAATTAGTAAATACTAAGATATCTGAAACAGATCCTACCAAAAGATTAAATCAATCATATACTACTCTAAATCTAGTATATCAGACTCAATTATTCCCAATGATTCTTCCCGGTTAAAGTTTTGCAAAAAACTAAAATAGTTTACAAATTCAACTGCTTTTTGGGAGATTGTATCTTCAACGGACTAAATAATATTTATGCTGGTCACACCACAAACTCGCTTTCACGACGCTTAACACACTACATTTAAAAAATTATCCTGACAGTTTTAGGCATTTAAAACAACATGCTTGGCAACATACACAATTCTGGAAAACCCTAGTTGAAAACACAACTATACTTAAATATGAAAACAATAAACAAAAACTAAAAATTCTTGAAGCTATATACATAAAACAGTTGAAACCCAACCTGAACAAGATAAACTATAATTTCTCCATAAATATCCTTAAATGCCTATAATTAATAACAGAAGCCATCGGTTTATTCCAATGGCTCTCCATACTTGATATTTATTGTTTTCTCTCTTTCGTGGTCATGTGTGACGTAATGAGCTGTGGTGAAATATTCGTTTCCAGCGTTTTATATGCACGAGTTTGTTGTTGCCTGGAAATCTTCCATGTCAACAAAATCAGACTGTCATTATTGTCGATGAGTTGTTATACTATAATGTAATTTGAAATCTTTGAAAATGGCTCATGTAAACCGAAAGCTTAGATTCGATTATAAAAATAAATTATGTATCAATATTGTGATTTTCTTTCATCATTTAATGATAACGCTATTAAGCTTATCAGACAATATGAAAAGAAATTACAAAAAATAAATAGACAAATCTTGTCAACATTATTTCATGAAACATGCATCAATATATATATATATATATATATATATATATATATATATATATAGTGATGATCCACGTATACTGTCTTAATATGTATAGGAAAGAATATTAATAAAAAGTTTTGAATATAAAAATGTACTTTTTTTGGACAGTATTTGTTTATTTTTATTATTTTATTTTATATTTCAGACCGCCCTCGGTCCTTCATCAGAAACGAGTGATTTTTAAATTTGAATTAGAAACGTATTTCACGATAGCGTCCGAATATTTTTTGTTTACATCACGTGGTGTTTTTGTTCACAACATGCGGCACGTCCGTAGAGAAAGTCTGTTTGGAATATCTGAGAAAAAAAAAAAATTTAGCTATTGAAATATTTGTAAAGATTCAACACACCTAAGTCCCTATTTAACCCTAGCGTGTGTGTATTTAATTTTAACATCCAGTAGTTTTCTTTCTTTCTGCGTGTGTGTGTAGAACTAAAATTGGAGTCTATTAGTAAACATTTGCAATTTTCTAAAGTATGATCAGGTTGATTAAAATGGGCTGCAATTGGGGAGTATACATTTTTTGTCGTATATTTAGTTTGTGATTATTGAAGCGAAATCTAAAGCTATTACCGGATTCGCCGATATATCCACTGTTGGGGCAAATTGAGCAGAAGAGAAAGTATATGATGTTTTTGCTGTCACAAGTGAGGTTTGGTGGGTGTAATTTTATTTTGGTGTTGGGTACAGAGAATGTTTTGTCTGTTATTAAATGTTTACAAATTAAACAGCGAGGCTTCCCACATTTTAAATTCAAATGTGTTAAAATATTTTATACCGGTAGAAGTCCAAAAATATCCTACATACACAGGAAAATAAAATGGGGTGGGATTATCAATTTTTGGATGCAAGGAAGTAAGAAGAGGAAAGGCTATGTTTCATATTAAAAGACATACCCATCCCCATACAAGAGCCAAGAGTTTAAAAGTTAAACTTTAGCCATGTCAGAGGAATAGAATTGGTAGGGGGAACAGAAAGGAAAAAAGGACGAAGGGGTGGTTGACTGAGAAGTCAGTCAGTTAGTTAAGTGCCATACGTGATACACGCTTGGGCGATAATGTCACGAAACAGACATGACTGACTGGGCAGAAGATTATCCCGCAGTAGGTTGCCATTGCTTTCTGCGGTGGACTGATTGCCAACCAAGCCTATAGAACCCAATCTGTCCTGTTATTTGATTCATAGCTAGAGAGATGTATTATAATTAGTCATAATTTAGTGGGGGATCAGTTTATTACTTCGTAACTATAGAAAATCGATCCCCCACTTTATGCCCAATAGAAGCCTTAATAATGTTTCCAACTATTATCTTCAGTCAGTCAGTTAAGTGTCATACGTGATACACGCTTGGGCGATCATGTCTCGAAACAGACATGACTGACTGGGCAGAAGATTATCCCGCAGTAGTTTGCCATTGCTTTCTGCGGTAGACTGGTTGCCGACCAAGGCTATAGAACCCAATCTGTCCTGTTATTTAACCCATAACTGGAAGGAATAGACGGATTAATACCTTTCCCAAGGGTATTTGCTCGTAAGTGAATACAATGGATTCAACTGGAATTCGAACTCGGCTTCCTGGTTTCTCGTTCCGAGCCGATATCCTGTGTACCACAACTGAGAAGTAAGCTATGAAAAATTTAATATTTGCATCGATCCCTCCACCTTGATCAATTCTAATATTAGAATATATATATATATATATATATATATATATATTAGAATTGATGAAGGTGGAGGGATCGATGCAAATATTATACATACATATATATATATATATATATATATATATATATATATATATATATATATATACGCTCTCACACCCTGATTGAGCACTCTGGAGGAGGAGTAGACTTTGAAAAACAGTAGCCACTCTAGCGTAAACGCATCGCTCATTCAGTAAAATGAATTGGATCACTCTAGCTATTGGGCGCGTAATATGATATGCGCTAAAAAAGACTGGCTTCTTCCACCGAACACACCCTGGCCCAGGGGTAGAGTCGCCGACTGACGTCAGTTCGGTCGGGTTTCGAGCCTGGGTCAGGGAGCAATCGGAGTCTAACCGTACTAATGAGCTGTGATACAGCGAAAGAGATCTGTCTGCGGATGAGAATATATATATATCAGTCACTGGGGTTTGTTTACATCTTGTGAATGTCTTTACCATTACACAGATAGCTCCATAGATATAGATCTGCAATCTCGACTCTAGCTATTTTCTCGCTGACGTGGCGTGGCTTTCCTCTGTCACGCCTATAAGTATTTTCATGCTAACTGCTCTGAAGACCTTTTTTTTACTACTGTATTCCGACCAGGAGAATTTAAGTGCGCTAGCAAACTACACTCTAGGCCCCACTCTTTTACAGTTTAAAATGTAACCGCTACTTCTACTGGAAAAGTTTCTTTTCTCGTAATTGGAGTAGATAGATTAAACTATCGCCCGGTTCACACTCCACCCACATCTATTGAACAGGTGAAGAGGCTCATCCCTTGTTTCCTGTTTAGGATGCGGTTTCCGGTTTTCTCTTTTCCAATCTTTTCACTCTTTTCCTTTATTATTTTATTTTTTTTTTTCAATTGGAGTAGATAGACTAAACTATCGCCCGGTTCACACTCCACCCACATCTATTGAACAGGTGAAGAGGCTCATCCCTTGTTTACTGTTTAGGATGCGGTTTCCGGTTTTCTCTTTTCCAATCTTTTCACTCTTTTCCTTTATTATTTTATTTTTTTTTTCAATTGGAGTAGATAGACTAAACTATCGCCCGGTTCACACTCCACCCACATCTATTGAACAGGTGAAGAGGCTCATCCCTTGTTTCCTGTTTAGGATGCGGTTTCCGGTTTTCTCTTTTCCAATCTTTTCACTCTTTTCCTTTATTATTTTATTTTTTTTTCAATTGGAGTAGATAGACTAAACTATCGCCCGGTTCACACTCCACCCACATCTATTGAACAGGTGAAGAGGCTCATCCCTTGTTTCCTGTTTAGGATGCGGTTTCCGGTTTTCTCTTTTCCAATCTTTTCACTCTTTTCCTTTATTATTTTATTTTTTTTTTCAATTGGAGTAGATAGACTAAACTATCGCCCGGTTCACACTCCACCCACATCTATTGAACAGGTGAAGAGTCTCATCCCTTGTTTCCTGTTTAGGATGCGGTTTTCGGCTTTCTCTTTTCCATTCTTTTTACCCTTACGTAGCCCCCTGCGCATCAGTGGCGTTACTGCCTTGCTCGGGGTGATATGATTAAAAAAAAAAAAAAAAAAAAAAACTTCCCGCCTCTAGAGGGCTTACGGCCTATCACGTTGAATACACCGGTTCTCGCTCGATCACCGAAGTTAAGCAACGTTGAGCCTGGTCAGTACTTAGATGGGTGAACGCTTGGGAATACCAGGTGTTGCAAGCGTTTAATGAAGGATGTGCGTGCTTACGGCCTATCTCGTTGAATACACTGGTTCTCGCTCGATCACCGAAGTTAAGCAACGTTGAGCCTGGTCAGTACTTACATGGGTGACCGCTTGGGAATACCAGGTGCTGCAAGCGTTTAATGAAGGATGTGTGTGCTTACGGCCTATCTCGTTGAATACACTGGTTCTCGCTCGATCACCGAAGTTAAGCAATGTTGAGCCTGGTCAGTACTTAGATGGGTGACCGCTTGGGAATACCAGGTGCTGCAAGCGTTTAATGAAGGATGTGTGTGCTTACGGCCTATCTCGTTGAATACACTGGTTCTCGCTCGATCACCGAAGTTAAGCAACGTTGAGCCTGGTCAGTACTTACATGGGTGACCGCTTGGGAATACCAGGTGCTGCAAGCGTTTAGTGACGGATGTGCGTGCTTATGACCATATCGCGTTGAATATGACCATATCGAGTTCTCGCTCGATCACCGAAGTTAAGCAACGTTGAGCCTGAAATCGGTGAGCCGAGTTCGAATTCCAGTTGAATACCCTGCATTCACTTAAGAACTGGCACCCTTGGGAAAGGTATTAATCCGTCTATTCCCTCCAGTTATGGGTTAAATAACAAGGGTAGGACTTGGGTACCCTGCTCTTAAAAACAAATCCCAATGAATCGTGAAAAGAAAAACGTTGTAAAAATAAAATAACCTTACCCAAAAATCACTGGTTATGATCTTAAAATGATCCCATAAGGATTGATAGGTTGTTAAGCCTCAAAAAACAAACAAACAAACATCCCGCCTCTAGAACTCCCGTGCCTTCCTGATAGCTACAATCTCCAAAAAATCAAATGTAATATCAATTGTCATCTATATTTTGAATCTCGTTCATCTTTTATCCTTTCGTCACTAGCCCACTGTATCCAGTCTTTTCTCTCACTGTAACGCTTTTGTGTAACAGTAGTGGTCTCGCCTTGTTTGGGGTGAATTAATTTAAAAAAAATTTAAGTGGCTGTTTGAAAAGACATAAAGATACATAGCAATCAAATTGCAGAAAAGGTTGTGGTTTAAAATGGCTGTCGAATCTGTGATAAAAAATTGCGTGTTTGACACTGGTGAATATGTGAAGGGTGAATGCTCTATAACGAGTAGTCAGCCATCATATATGTATGTATGTATGTATGTATGTATGTATCTATGTATGTATACAGGCATTGGAGCTAGATATTCACGTAGCTGTCACTCTGGAATTCCAAAACAATTGTGGGTCTTTGCTGGAAATTGTGTGATGGCCATGTTCTATAACTGGTACAGGCTGCGGCATAAATACCTCCCATATAAATCTATAAATACCCTTCAATTTATTGGCGTTACTGGCGATGGTATCATCATCTAGCTAATGTTTGACAATGATGTGGGAGTATTTAGGTGGATCATACGTGGGAAGTATTTCCGCTGCTTTCTGATTGTGTGTATATGTATACATATGTACACGAATAATTTTCATCAAGTTTATTTTGGTGAAAAATTTAAGAATTTTCATTTCTTTTTAAGAAATATGTTCATGTGATTTTAGTTCATGGTGTTTAATGATTGTAACTTTTATGGCGTGTGCCATTTGTGGGCCGCTTGCCACAACTATAAAGCTGCTTACGATAATAAACTGATTCAGCTGATGTTTGCTAATTATTGAACAGATTTAATACCTTCATTCTTCGGTCGAAAGATATTCTATTTCATTTTTATGATTATGGCTTCAAATATCCGTATGCCTGTTTTACAGTTAATGTGCTGAGTTCGTGTTATCATATTAGTCTAGTATTGGTCGAGATAAGGTGACGTTTTCTGCTAGCTTCATTATCACCATCATTTACAGTACACTGAAGCCAAACGCTGTCGAGAAATCAAGGAAAAACCATAAAAATGATCGAAACAACTTATTGCTCTTCAAAAAGGACCTGATTAAATGAAATTTATTTCGAATATATGCGATAAAAGCTAACTTGCAGGAAATCAGTGTTTCGTAACGCCTGTCATAAGTCAGAAGGCATGGCGAAGACAGGCGGCTCGGATTGAAGAACCGGAGAGCCGAGTTCGAATTCCAGTCGAATTCATCACATTCACAGTAAGTTAAGTGCAATGCGCGATACACGCAGTCATGTCTCGGAAGATATATATTCCATTTGTAAACGAGTTAATACGCGACCTAGGTTTCTACCATGAGGGGTGCCTTCATGTTATAAAAGTTCTACAATATAATTGTATTGAACTCTTTTTAATACAAATGTGCACTGGTCTAATCTTATTGTGATCAAAAACTAAGTAATTAAACACTCAATATATATATATATATATATATATAATATTAACTATAGCAACAACAATACCAATTGTAAAACTAGTATTAATCAAGCTATAATTTAAATCGTCTTGAACAACCCACCGAGAACGAACTCGGAGGGAAAATAAGGGGAAGCAAAAAAAGAAACAAACGAAGTACATGAACAAAAAGTCAAGCACTCGTAAGAAAGAAAACAAACCCCAAGACGAAAACCCTAACACTAAAGCGCTTAATACCAAAGTGGAGAAAACAAAGACAGAAATCTAAGCAGGAGCCAAAAACCGACCACGGGTTCGCCTAACGGCTCATCAGGGAAATTGAATCAAATTTCCCTGACAAGCCGTTAGGTGAAACCATGGTCGGTTGTTGGCTTTTGCTTAGATTTCTGGCTATATATATATATATATATATATATATATATATATATATATATACGACTTCTTCTACCGAGCGCCTATAGCCCAGAGGTAGAATCGCCGACTGACGCAAATTCGGTCGTGTTTCAATCCTGGGTTAAAAGCAATCGGAGTCTAGTAGTAATGATGAGCTGTGATACAGCGAAACAGATCTGTCTGAGGATGACAATATATATATATATATATATGCACATACATATATCCACATGTATATAAACACATAAATTTATACTGATATACACACAAACGCACACATATAAAAATACAGCGAAACAGGCTTGTATGTCGATGACAAATATATTATGCTTTCTTTAAGATTCAGCTCTCTAGAGAGGAAAATTTAAAAAAAAACAGTAAACACTTTCGTGTTTTATGCATTACTCTCCATCAATTAATTGAGTTTATTCGTTGACTGGCGTGTATATATATATACCCCGCTTCTATACAACACGCTAAAATTTTCCTTCTCTGATTCTATCCGCCTATGGCTTAGGAGTTAGCGACTCCGACTGACACCAAATCGGTCGATTTTCGATGCCGACCAGAAGGAAGTGGATGTCTAACCGCACTGATGAGCTGTGATACAGCGAAACAGGCTTGTGTGTAGATGACGAATATATACAAACCTGTTTCGCTGTATACTTTATATATATATATTTTTTTTTTAATCATTTCACCCCGAGCAAGGCGGAAACGCCACTGATGTGCAGGGGGTTACATAAATGTAAAAAGATTAATTAGAAAAGAGTGAGGAGTACAAACTAGTTAGAAAGGAACAATAGAAAGCTGAGAAAGAAGGTGCAACGACAGATACATAGGTGGAGAAAGGGAAGGTTATACAGGGGAGGGGAGAGAGCTAGAGGCCTGTGGTTAGTAGATGAGTATTGACTTTGCATTTAAATTTCTGGAGGTTGTAGCCGTCAGGAAAGCAAGAATACGGGAGTGAGTTCCACAGGCGGGAAGTGCGAGAGAGGAAGCTGCAGGAGTAGAATTGTCGTCTGTATTTGGCTAACCTGACTGTGAATGGGTGGGACCCAGTTGCCAGTCTGGTTGCACGAATAAACACCTGTTGAGGAGGCATCGCTTTGACAGGTCCACGGCCGACTTGCTAACAACCGTAACGGAGTACGTGCTACAGGCCCTTGATGAGTCTGACGAGGCTCGCGCGGTTGCTCTGGACATCTCCAAGGCTTTCGACAGGGTTTGGCACTCTGGCCTCCTATGCAAACTACGCGGTTATGGTATTACCGGTCGCCTGCTTGACCTAATCCAATCTTTCTTAAATAACCATATATATATATATGTATATATATATGTGTGTGTGTGTGTGTGTGTCTGTTTGTGTGTATGAATATATATATATATATATATATATATATATATATATATTGTAATAGTTGTTACAATGGTTTATAAATTCATAGTATTACTACACAAAAATTTTCGCGTCGAAGCTACCTTTAGATGCTTCTCATCGGGTGATGAACGCCAAGACACCCAAGGACCCTGAATTTTATGGATTTAAGAGCAAAAAGAATGCACCTACAATTGAAAAATTATCTGGATTTGAAAACGACTTATTCCAAGAAAACAAAAATATCTCCTTCAACAAATAAATTCCAAATACACCTGGACCGAGTCATTTCAAAAATACAATCATCTGACAAACTCTTAGTCAAGTCTGACAAAACCGCAAATTTCTACACAATATCAGTAATGAGTACACAACCTTAATCAAAAAAAAAATTTAACAAAAAATTATATGATAGATACAAACAGTAAAAATATCACAGAAAAACTAAAACTTAGTGAAAAATTTAATAAACTCTTCACAAAAAAAGCATACATAACATTAAAATACCATAAAACAGATTTCAAAATAAATTTTCTTACGAGAATCATAAACCCAACGAGACCAGAAATTGGTAAAATTAGCAAAAAGATCCTTGAACGGATCAATGAACAAATTAAACAGAAACATGGATTACTCCAGTGGACAAACACAACTGATGTCATAAATTGGTTTAATAACATTAAAGAAAAAAACAACTGTTCTTTGATCCAATTTGACATAGTGGACTACTACCCATCAATATCTAAAGACCTCTTCACTTTGGCACTGGAATTTGCTACACATTACTCGGACATAACCAAGGACGAATATAATATTACAATGGCTGCCAAGACATCTGTTCTTATCCATAACCAAGAACAACGGATAAAAAGTAATTCTGTTAACCAATTTGACATTACAATGGGTGCATTGGACTCTGCAGATTCCTCCGATCTCATCGACTTATTTACACTATACAATCTTACTGCACACCAAGACATAAACGCACAAGACATTGAGCTATACAGAGACGACGGTCTCATGATAGTACAAAATTCCACACACTTTAAAACAGACAAAATAAGAAAACTTTTCCACAGAGAATTTAAAAGTTTAAATCTAAAATAGTCAACACAAATTTAAAAGTAGTAAACTTCCTCGATGTAACACTAGATTTAGTTAAAAATAATTACCAACTATACATAAAACCCAACGAATACTCACTATACATCCACCCAAAGTCAAACCACTCCCCTAGTATAATCAAACATATACCCTCCTCGATAAAATATAGAATTAGTCAAAACTCGTCCAGTGAAGAACTATTTAACAAACACAAAAGTCTCTACAATATAACGCTCTACGTTTGTATCGAGCACTCTTTATAAAAGTAAATGCATGAACAGCAGGTTAAAAAAAACTATGAGTTCCACAACTTTGTTACAATATATATATATATATATATTACGAAAATTAACGAAACTGGTTATAAAAAAACGATGATTTGTTTGAACAATATTTTTGATCGATACTCGTATTTAAGTAGATATTCTGTTTATAATCAAACAGTATTATATATTTATTTCTACCGGAAATTAACGAAGATTAACGAAACTTGGTTATAAACAACAGACAATTTGAAATGATTTCTTTGAACATTATTTTTGATCGATACTCGTATTTAAGTAAATATTCTGTTTATAGTCAAACAGTATTATATATTTATTTCTTCCGGAAATTAACGAAGATTAACGAAACTTTATTAGAAACAAACGACAATTTGAAATGATTTGTTTGAACATTATTTTTGATCGATACTCGTATTTAAGTAGATATTCTGTTTATAATCAAACAGTATTATATATTTATTTCTACCGGAAATTAACGAAGATTAACGAAACTTGGTTATAAACAACCGACAATTTGAAATGATTTGTTTGAACATTACTTTTGATCGATACTCGTATTTAAGTAGATATTCTGTTTATAATCAAACAGTATTATATATTTATTTCTACCGGAAATTAACGAAGATTAACGAAACTTGGTTATAAACAACCGACAATTTGAAATGATTTGTTTGAACATTACTTTTGATCGATACTCGTATTTAAGTAGATATTCTGTTTATAATCAAACAGTACTATATATTTATTTCTACCGGCCTGATTATTACACGTTAAATTTTGTTACGAAAATGTGTGTCATTCATAATTATTGGTAGTTATTTTTTGTAACATGTTTACACTTGTCGTCATTACGATACATTTCAGAGCAGAGATGGTTAATACGATGAATTCGAAAATTGTGGTATAGGCTTATTTTGACTCCGTTTCGATTGATCGTCCTTCGTGGTCGCGAAGTTTATGACGCGCCAGATGAATTGATAGAGGTCGCAGGTTCAAATCCTGCCGAATGGCATACATTTTCCTAACAAAAATTTCTCGTAAATAATCAGGCCGGTAGAAATAAATATATAATACTGTTTGATTATAAACATAATATCTACTTAAATACGAGTATCGATCAAAAATATTGTTCAAACAAATCATCGATTTTTTATAACCAGTTTCGTTAATTTCCGTAATATATATCGAGTATCGACAAAAAATAATGTTAAAAAAATCATTTTATATATTTATATATGAACCAAAAATTTTCGTGAGTTCTTTATTCATCAGAACGATCAGAATGAGTTTTCCGATCTGCTGTACATTCGTAGTCACCATTAGACTCAGTTAACTCTATCCGAATTCTTTGCACTATCCTCAGAAAAAGCCTGGCAAGTGTTCTAACAGAATACTGTTAGTGCGATCATAAGATCCAAAAGCGTATTGGTATAGCCAAGAGTTTCACGATGAATTCGAAAATTATGTTATAGGCTTAATTCAAAGTGAAGAGGTCTTTAGATATTGATAGGTAGTAGTCCACTATGTCAAATTGGATCAAAGAACAGTTGTTTTTTTCGTTAATGTTGTTAAACCATTAACACCCCAAAAATCTGAAATGTTATTACTGAAGCTTTTGGCGCGAATTCCAGGAATTACAGCATACCGTTTCCAAATTTCTGTCGAAGTGAATTGCGTCATGGTAAACTCTTTATTCCATATGATTTCAAACAAATCCTCCTATACTGCGCAGAGTACAATATCAAACTCACTTTTCTAACATTTACGGCAACACCTTTATGCACTCGTTGATGGATTTATCTTAGATGCCCCAACAGCCCCGTTGATATGGCCTTCTTGATGGACTACACGCCATTAAAACCCGTCCTCTTGATTATCCCTATGAGCTTGTTGAAAAGAAAAAAAACACACTGAGCTCAATCAGGTGAATACTGTTGCAATACGGCGATCTTTTTCTTTTTGTCTAGGAACTGCTGGATGCTCAGGGCGTTGTGAGCAGGTGCTTTGTTGTGATTAAGCAGTCATTGTGAAAAAAAAAATGCAATGGTTGCAGATAGCTAAAATTACTATTATGTACCCCAAAGTTGTCATGTTAGGTTATATCACAATCCGCTTACCCGTCATTCGCCCATAGATCCTCCAGCACACTTGATCCCGTTAATTTTCAGACATGGCTCTCGTGTATATAAAACTACTGAATAAATATATAAAAATTACGATAATTTTACTTGTTTGTCCAGGCATGCAGGACATTCGCCCAAAAGCACTCGATAGATAATGAGTGCTTACTGTTCAATAAATTAAGAAAAATTCATCAAGGCTAGATAAATTATTCATCAAATATCTGACCCCGATTAGCATTTCGATACAAAACTTGTCAGTAGGCTAAGCCGGTGAGTCTCTCAAACAATATATCTGAATAAAGATAAAAGGAAAACTTAGCCAACGCGTTTCGTTCCCTTGTGGAATTTATCAAGGCAAATATGATTAATTTTCCTGTCTGAAAATCCTCTACTCAACTTTTGGTATAAACCCTTGGCTATACCAATACGCTTTTGGATCTTATGATCGCACTAACAGTATTCTGTTAGAACACTTGCCAGGCTTTGTCATGCATTTAAAATTCTGTAAATTCTTGATTTTATTATCCCAAAGATGCAGTTGGCAATTTGGGTTCCACTTTTACTAATTACCATGAATTCAGTTTTCTTTTAGTTAATATATAGCCCTTCCTTTTCGCTTTCTTTAGACACTTTCTGTAGTAGGTCTTGTAGTCTTATTTCTATTCGGCCTGATTATTTACGAGAATTTTCGGTTACGAAAATGTGTGTCATTATTGGTAGTTGTTTTTCGTAACATGTTTACATTTGTCGTCATTGCGATACATTTAAGAGCAGAGATGGTCATTACAGTGAATTCGAAAATTGTGTTATAGGCTTAATTTGACTTCGTTTCGACTGATCGACATTTGTGGTCGCGAGGTCTAAGATGCGCCAGATCAATTGATAGGGGTCGCAGTTTCCGTGTATGCTATCAGTACTCTATCATTTGCGTATCTTTTATTGTTCAGATTATGGGCGCCAATGAAGAATACTGGCAGGACATTTCTCAGAATTACTTCGCTATAGAGGTTGAATAAATCTGGTGATACGACACATTCTTGCCTTGCACTCCTTACTATCTTTGTATATCTGTTGAACTTATTTGCTATCCGTGTGCGGACGGTTTGCTGCCAGTACAGGTTCTAATGTGTAATTCTAATGTCTTTCCCGAATAAGTCAAGGTTCTTGAACGCTTCTATAAAGCCTTTGTGGCGTACTTTGTCGAATGTTTCATTCATTCTCATATTCATTCTCATATTCATTCTCTTTGTCGAATGTTTCATTCATATATATATATATATATATATATATATATTCTAGCAGTCTAGCCCGGCGTTGCTCGGGGAAAATGAAAGCTTTAAATCAAATTCATGGTACAGGAGCTCAGACTCTTTGGACGTTGGCACGAAAGACTAAAAAGCAATAGTTGTTTCCAGTTAAAGCGAAACCGTAGTCTGAAAGAAAAATGAATGGATGTAAATCAAATTTTGATTTCCTGGTATCGATATCAAGTAAGTTTTTTTCGTCGTAAACTGAATTTTGAAGGCTAAATAAGTCCTCTAAATAAAAGGTATCATGGCTGAGACTAAGAACTACAATTAGAGCCAAACCCGAAGCAAAAACTAAAATAAAAGGGCTGAAAAAATACAGACATACAGGCAGATAAACAGACACACACACACAAACATCTTGCCTTTTAAATATATATATATATTATCGATTTTCTGCACTATTGTAAAAACTGCAAACTTGAAACGTATGAATATCGTTTCTTATGTCTTTGTCTGTGAGTGTATAAAATTGGATAGGTAACGGACACACACACACACACATACACACACAGAGACAAAGTTCCATTTATAAATAAGTCTATATATATTTTTTTAATCATTTCACCCCAAGCAAGGCATTCCACTGCCACTATTGCGCTTGGGGGTACATAGGGGGAGGTAAATAGGAAGAGTGGTTGGATATAGGAAATGTCAGAAGTGGGGTGAGAGATAGTTGGGTGGGTGGGAAGAGTGTTTGAAAGAATGGAAGTTAGTTTGTTAGGAGGTGTCTATTGACCTTACATATAAAATCTTGGAGATTGTAGCCGTCGGGGAAGCAGTCATGTGGAAGAGAATTCCACAGTCGGGACGTGTGAGAAAAGAAACTGTTGGAGTAGAAGTTGCGGTTGCATTTTATCGGTTTCACTGTAAAAGGGTGGGATCTAGTTGCTAATCTAGTATCTCGTGCAAATTCGAACCTAGGGGACACCAGTGATCTAAGTTCATCGGAGCAGAAGCCGTGAAAGTATTTATAGAAGAGACACAGGGA
This sequence comes from Ascarosepion bandense, assembly GCA_037127315.1. Taxonomy (NCBI): domain Eukaryota; kingdom Metazoa; phylum Mollusca; class Cephalopoda; order Sepiida; family Sepiidae; genus Ascarosepion; species Ascarosepion bandense. The sequence continues at coordinate 3,686,063 of JBBBDQ010000591.1, read as the reverse complement.
AGCCACGTCGCGCCGGTGAGAGAGAGACTGCAGGCGGTCTGCTAAGTCGGTATCGATCACATTACAGACCCTCCGCTGTACCTTGTCTAGAAGCCCAAGGAGAACAGCAGGGGCACCCGACCAGATATGGCAACAGTATTCAATGCACGGGCGGATGGTAGATTTATAAATGTGCAGGATAGATTCAGACGGAAAAAACCTCCGGCACCAGATTTTTGGTCGAGGCGAAAACTGTGGTGTCGTCGGCGTACATCCCCACTTAGGATCTTATGGTATCAGGGAGATCATAAATATAGATCAGAAAGTGCGTAGGACCTAGGATAGTGCCTTGAGGGACACCCGCGTTCGTATGGTAGTTCTGGGAGGCATGTCCGTTTAATACCACTTTGAATGTGCGGTTAGATAGGAATGACTGGATTAGTTCAAACAATTGTCCAGCTATGCCATAGCTCCGCAGTTTACATAGAAGGCCAGCATGCCAAACTCTGTCGAACGCTTTAGAGATATCCAAGGCAACGCTTCGGGCTTCACCATTCCTATCGAGTGCCTGATATATGTACTCGGTGATGGTCGTTAGCATATCAGCAGTAGACCTGGTGAAGCGGAAGCCATACTGTTTGCCTGAGAGGAACCCGTGGGCCGTGAGACGCTGAACGACCTCGGCGTTGACAATGGCTTCGAACACTTGCCAAAGATCGGAAGAAGTCTGATAGGTCGGTAATTTGCGGGGTCCGAGGGTTCTCCAGTGTTTTTAAATATAGGAACTACAGAGGAAGATTTCCAAAAGGCAGGAAAGCAGGAAGCATATATATATATATATATATATATATATACTTCTTTGTTCAGGTGAGCAGGATATTTGGAAATAAGCGCTCGAGAGATAATGAGTGATATACTGTTCAATAAATTATGAAAAGTTCATCAAGGCCAGATATTTTATAAATATTTAATCTGACCCTAATTAGCGTTTTGATATGAAACTTGTCAATAAGCTAATATGTATGAATAAACACAAAAGGACAATTTAGTCAACGCGATTCATCTTTATCAAGTCACATTTATATATATATATATATATATATATATATATATAATGTGTATTATTATTATTATTATTATTATTATTATTATTATTATTAATAGTAGTAGTGCTACTAGTAGAAATAATATTACGGGTGAAAATTTCCTCGTTAAATATCCGTTTCGGCCTTTTTCATGTGCCGTATCCTTTCAGGACGTAGGTGATATGGTCCTCCACATCTTTCTACGATTTTTAGCTCTCAATAAGTTTTGTCTGTTATTTCTTCCAAACCCTGTTTTACAATCGATTTACTAAAGTTATTCAAGTATGCTATAAGCAGCTTTACTCTGTCCTTCATTCCCCCACTATGTCATGTATTAGTCTTTTCATGCCTTCTTTTTTCATTACCCTAGAAATTTCAGCTGTCTTTTTCTGATGCTATGCATAAGTTACCTTTTCGTTTCTAGTCCCTCAAAGACCTAGTTATTGTTTACGTGCTCGCTACATTGTATCTTCAGTGTTTTTCTGTAGAACCACTGTAGTGGAAAAGAAATTAAGAATTAAAATTAACCTTCTTCACTTTTTAAAAAAATTGCAATGATGTTTGAAATCCTGTTTTTTTTTTTGTTTTTCAAATAGAAAAAGGGTTGACCATGTTTTTAAAGAAAAAGTCGAAACCACATTTCGAAAGTAGGTGTTAAATTGACTTTTGACCAACGGGAGCAACTTGCGAGTCATGCAAAAATCTGAATACAATAAAAGGCTCAGATCAGCGTCAGTCAAGACAGTCAGTCAGTTGGTCAGGGATGGAAGCAGCAAAGACGACAAGCTAATATGTTACGAGAGTAGCTTCAAGCTGACCCGAACATTCGTCCTCTTTCTCTTTCCTTTTCGCGTGTACTGATTCCTTTCTCCATCGAAAGACATTCCTACTGAATACATACATACATACGCACGTACTTTTTTAACAATTACTACTACGAACATTTTCTACAATTCTTGATACCCATAACTTTATCATTGAGCACGAACTCTATTCTTAACTTCTTAATAATGTTCGGTCTTTGACAAGCATAAATATGGACGCAGATGATTATTGAAAGAAGTCAGTGAGTACAAATTAGTTCAAGTTGACTTTTCCATTTCACTGAAGCAGACGTTAAAAATCTAAGAGAGCTATTCTGTCGTGTATGTTCTTTCTTTCACTGAAACCAAACATCTCTAATGCATCGTATTTATTTTCAGACTTTATCAGGTATTGGCAAGGTTTAGTGTGCATGTTAACAAAGAAATTATTACTATTTATTATTATTACTATTACCTATTTCCCAAATATCTAGTGCTCCGCCAGGCTAGGACGTGGCTTAAATATTAATTTCTTGGTACCATAACTGAAAGTTCAGTTACTAGGAACTATTGAAATATTTACTGAAAATGCACAAATTAGTTAGGTTACGGCGCTGGGGAAAAATGAAATAAACTAAGATGTAAGGTCAAGACCAATAACATTGCAGATGCTTCTTTGAATTTTATCAAGAAGCTCTAAATATATAACAAGACCACCATCTTATATATATATATATATATATATATATACACACACACACACACACACACACACACACACACACACACACACACATATATATATATATATATATATTCATAGGGTGTTCATATATTTAGTGTTCACATTTAAAATAATTGTGACTTTATTTGTATTTGCGATAGAAATAATTTGTAAAAAAGATTAGATAGAAGTAAATCTATATTTTTATTTATTTTTTAAAAAATTTCCACAAGTCTTCCATTATTAGCAATACAAAGGGTAATACGATTTTACAGTTCACGGAAAACATTTACCAATTGATTTACAGTAATGCCTGAAATCACATTAGTTATTTTAGCTTTCAAATCTTCTAATAAACTAGGTTTGGTTGCATACACAATTGTTTTCACATGTCAGTTAAAGCCATGGATCAAACTGATTCTGAAAAAAAGAAAATATTTTTTTCACTTATCTAAAAATTGTTATATATTTTGTGGTAACTAACTATTCAATAACTATACTTAAAATAGGTACATTAAACATTATAACATTTTTTACAGATTATTTCTATCAGAAATACAAATAAAATTATAATTTTTTAAAAGTGCACACGAATTTTATGGACACTGTATATAAATATATTTTTGTAACATACAACGTGTGTTAGCACGTGCGATACCCTGTCTTCATCAGCCGCCGACCTGGGGTGATGTCACAGTTTCGGTGGCTATGGAGGAACCTCCACCCCTGGCGCCAGCAGCAGCGTTTGCCACCAGGCAAGGTATGAAGATAAACTTGTTGATTGTCCCTCTTGTATATTCTCATAAAGAAGTAAATAAAATGATCGTTCCTCTTTGCAGTTTGTATCGGCAATGAAATTTCCTGAACGCGTTTGTCGTTATTATTGCGCTCGTGAAGGAAGATATAACGTAATAGATGACCACACAAGTATCTCATTTGCGCATATTAGATCCTGATGTTGCGCGAATTTTGTTCGCTTGTTATTTTGAGCTCGACCAAATCCAACTTGACGTGTTTTGTACCGTTGTTCAAATGCGGTGCGAAGCGCTTTTTAAGTGGTTTAAAATAGGCCAGTGATGCCTATTTTAGAAAGGAAAGAAATAACTGAATGTCCCAGAAACCCACGACACCCAACCTCAATAGGCATCACGTTACACCTCCAACCATTGTCCACACATTCGGCACGCAGTGACTCGTATCGGTTTTTCTTTAGACCGTGCACCTCTACTCTGTTCTCTTCCCAAGGGACTGTTAATTCTATTAGGAAGAGACTTTTTTTAGTCTGACCACAATACGATGTCCGTTCGCTGGATTGTCTGTGCGATGTGTATTGGAAATTTTAAAGACGTTATTAAGTCTACTGAAACCTCCCAATCACCAACTCCGCCCAGCAGCTTCATATTCAGGGCTGTTTGTTTTTTCTTTGTAGGGCATTCACCCTCCTTACGTAGGGCATTCACCCTCCTTGTCTGCCGCAAGCTGTTGGTTTGCTGTCTCACATTGTGTTCTTATTAACTCCTTGATCACCTCTAATATTTTGATGTGTGGCCACGATACATCTGGAGCGATTGTAGACAAGCAGAAAGCACATGACACAAGGTACCTCGGTCTTTTTACAGGAAAAACAGAGATCTGTATCTCTGTATCCTCACATTTTGATGTTTGTTTCATTTGGAAGAAGGTCGTACGTAGATCGAAGAAAAGATATTGCCAATGGCTCCAACACGATTAATGAGTTCCAAGAAAGGTTGATCGGTTCTATATCATTCCAGGTTGTCCACTAACATTGTTTAGCTTGAGTAACAGCAGTGGCTATTCTATGTTCCTCTTCGAACATTTTAACATATTAACATATATATTTTAACATATACATTTTAACATTTTAGCATATATATATATATATATATATATATATATATATATATATATATACAAGATGGGATCCAATATGGGTGGGAACCTGAGAGGATAAGATAAATAACATATAGGGAACTTTTATCATTTTATCAATCTACAATACATAAAAGTGCATCAAATTGAAACATATTAGATTGATAAATATTTCAAATGTAATCATATATATATATATATATATATATATATATATATATAAACCAAAAGATATACCCCACCGATAAAAACGTACATTCCAACAGATAATACCATTAATCAACAATTTCGCACTTACCAAGTTCTTCAAAAGTCTGACGGTCAAAACGGAAGACACATTCCCTTCATTATCAATAACCCCAACCAACCCCACAACAAAAACGAACCAAATATAAACAGCGGATGATTCCAACTCTTGCTTTTTCCTCCTGACGAAATGTTGGAAACCCAACGTTGAAACAAACATATGATTGTAGAGGAGAGGACACATATAGAAAAAATTATGTACATGTTCTAAAACATAATTTATAATATATATATATATATATATATATATATATATATATATACTGTAATGGTTGTTGCATTGTAACAACCATTACAGTATTACGCTCTACATTTGTATCGAGCACTCTTTATAAAAGTAAATGCATGAATAAAAGGTAAATATACCTACGAGTTCAACAACTTAGTTACAATATATATATATATATATATATATATATATATATATATATATATAATGGGTGTGTGTTATGTCTATAATATTGCAACAAGTATCCAATCAAAAATGTTTTAATAAATTTATCGACAAGTTATTAATTTTGGCGCATTACATTAAAATTGAAAGTTTGTATTGTGCTTCAAGATTTAATCAAGAAGTACAAACAGCGAGAAACGAGTTAAGAATATATTTATTTATTAGTTTTCTGCATATTTTGAATGCATATATAGGTTACAGAATTTTTTGCCAAGAACTGCAAAATTTTAGGAACTTACATGTAAATTTATTCAATTTAGAGATATAACGAACTCCAGTAACGTGTTTACTTCACTGAATTATGGTCAGGAGAAAAAGCTGTTGGTAGTCAATACAAGCGATAGAAGATAACTTCACAAGTCAATTAAAAAAGTTTATTAGTTATCGGACTAGTTTACTGACGTATCTGCGTAGAGGCTGTTCTTGTTAAAGAAGAAAAATGTTGGTCCATCAGATTGTTTTGCTTAACAACACATCAAATACTTATGGGTCATTCTCTTTTCCAATCTTCTTACTTTGTTTTTTTTTTCAATTGGAATAGATAGATCTATCTATCGCCCGGTTCACACTCCATCCACGTCTATTGAACAGATTAAAAGGCTCATCCCTTGTTCCCTGTTTAGGATGTTCCCGGCTTTCTCTTTTCCAATCTTCTCACTTTGATTTTTTTTCAATTGGAATAGATAGATCTATCTATCGCCCGGTTCACACTCCATTCACGTCTATTGAACGGGTTAAGAGGCTTATCCCTTGTTCCCTGTTTAGGATGTTGTTCCTGGCTTTCTCTTTTCCAATCTTCTCACTTTGTTTTTTTTTTTCAATTGGAGTAGATAGATCTATCTATCGCCCGGTTCACACTCCATCCACGTCTATTGAACGGGTTAAGAGGCTTATCCCTTGTTCCCTGTTTAGGATGTTGTTCCCGGCTTTCTCTTTTCCAATCTTCTCACTTTGATTTTTTTCAATTGGAATAGATAGATCTATCTATCTATCGCCCGGTTCATATTCCATCCACGTCTATTGAACAGGTTAAGAGGCTCATCCCTTGTTCCCTGTTTAGGATGTTATTCCCGGCTTTCTCTTTTCCAATCTTCTCACTTTGTTTGGTTTTTTTTCTTTTTCAATTGGAGTAGATAGACCTATCTATCGCCCGGTTCGCACTCCACCCTCGTCTATTGAACGGGTTAAGAGGCTTATCCCTTGTTCCGTTTTTAGGATGTTTTTTCCGGCTTTCTCTTTTCCAATCTTTTCACTATTACGTAGCCCCCTGCACATCAGTGGCGTTACCGTCTTGCTCGTGGTGATACGATTAAAAAAAAAAAATTCCGAAATTTAATTTTTGGCGGTTTTGAAGTAATAAACAAAAGATATATACCATTCTGCTTTCACAATTGAATACATGGTAGATGAGACTCAGCTTATTTGCATATACATGCTTGTGTAGACTTAATTACTAGAATTGCTGTTACGTGTGTTTTTATATTTTTATTTATTTATTTATTTTTTTAATCATTTCACCCCGAGCAAGGCGGAAACGCCACTGATGTGCAGGGGGTTACATAAATGTAAAAAGATTAATTAGAAAAGAGTGAGGAGTATAGAATAGTTAGAAAGGAACAATAGAAGGCAGGTGCGATGACAGATACATAGGTGGAGAGAAAGGGAAGGATATACAGAGGTGGGGAGAGAGCTAGAGGCCAGTGGTTAGTAGATGAGTATTGACTTTGTATTTAAATTTCTGGAGGTTGTAGCCGTCAGGAAAACAAGAATACGGGACCGAGTCCCACAGGCGGGAAGCTGCAGGAGTAGAATTGTCGTCTGCATTTGGCTAACCTGACTGTGAATGGGTGGGACCCAGTTGCCAGTCTGGTTGCACGAGTAAACACCTGTTGAGGAGGCACCAGTGACTTAAGTTCGTCCGAGCAGAAGCCATGAAAGTATTTATAGAACAGACAAAGTGGGGCCACATTTCGACGGTGGGGAAGTGGCTGCAGTCGAGCCGCCATATCAATACCTATCACATTACAAACTCTCTTTTGGAGCCTGTTGAAAACACTGAGGAGAACGGTAGGGGCACCTGACCATAAATGGCAGCAGTACTCCATGCACGGACGGATGGTTGGCTTGTATATATGCAGGATGGATTCAGGTGGAAAAAACATTCCGGATCGACATAGTGACCCAAACTTCTTAGCAGTAGATTTTGCTATGGATTCAATATAGTGGTTCCATTTGAGGTCTGAGGACAGGGTAAGTCCGGTAGCTTTGTTGAAATTATATTTTAGAATATCGTTTGATGTCTAATAAATTGTACGATTTTATATGGAATGATGTCTTGAAAGAAGTCTTACATGTTTTTTCTTTTTTATTTAGGGTCCATTTCTACTAAAACAGCTTCTTTTCTCGCATTTCCTGCCTGTGGAACTCACTTCCATATACTTGCTTTATAATAATGGGTGTGCGTTATGTCTATAATATTGCAACAAGAATCCAATCAAAAATGTTTTAAAAAATTTACCCGACAAGTCATTAATTTGGGCGCATTGCATTAAAATTGAAAGTTTGTATTGTGCTTCAAGATTTAATCAAGAAGTACAAACAGCGAGAAATGAGTTAAGAATATATTTATTCATTAGTTTTCTGCATATTTTGAATGCATATATAGGTTACAGAATTTTTTGCCAAGAACTGCAAAATTTTAGGAACTTACATGTAAATTTACAACCTCCAGAAATTTAAATGCAGTGTCAATACCCATCTCTTAACCACTTGACTCCAGTTCTTTCTACATCACCCTGTATATCTTGACCTTTCTCTCTACCTTTGCAACTGTCATCACAACTGTATTCCCATCCTTCTCTTGCTTCCTTCTCTGACACCCGCTGTAGCTGGTTCGTCTTTCTCTTTACTCTCCTTCTATCTAATTATTTACTCTTATGTAGCCCCCTGCACATCAGTGGCGCTACCGCCTTACTTGGGGCGAAACGATTAAAAATACATCATCTGCTATGGCTTATTTAATGCTGAAATCTATTTTTAACGCAATTATGTGCCTTTAACACCAAATAAAATATATAGTTAATCATTTTCATATAAAATTTATTTTTGGTAATGCTACTATGAGTGCGTTGTGGTCCAGTGGATATCGGCTCGGAACGAGAAATCGGGGGAGCTGAGTTCGAATTCCAATTGAATTCATTGCATTCACTTACGCGCAAATACTCTTGGGAAAGGTATTAATCCGTCTCTTCCTTCCAGTTATGGGTTAAATAACAGGACAAATTTTGTTCTATAGCCTTGGCTGGCAACCAGTCTACTGCAGAAAGCAATGACAACCTACTGCGGGATAACGATTCTGCCCAGTCAGTGATGTCTCTTTCGAGACATGATCGCCAAAGCGTGTATCACGTATAGCGTTTAACTGATTGATTACTATGAGTAGAATCGTTGGTAATATTTTTTTTAAATTATAATGATTTTATTGCTGGTGTTTTTACTACAAAAATGTATTTTTATTCTTTCATAGTTTTTCGGGGTTTACTACTTGCCCGTAGATGACGTTCTATCATCCCAGGATAGGGTGGACCTGAGAACAACCGCAGAAGTTTGGATGTAGTCTATCGTCATACTCAGGACACTTTAGTAGAAATGTGATTTACTTCTTTATAACGGAATATCAACTCATTAAGGGTAAATTAACGCATAAATCTAAATTTCTTGAGAGATTTTAAGTAATAAAAAATATAATGTTATTCTGCTTTCACAATCGAATACATGGTAGATGAGACACAACGTTTGTGTATATACATGTTTATGGTTACATAATTAGTAGAGTTTGGTTGAAGTTTTATTTTAGAATAAAGTTTCATTTCTTTAAGAAATTGTAGCATATTATATATTTTTTTTATAAGCATTTCACGCATCGTTATACGCATCGTTCATTCAGTTATGAATTTGAACACCCTCGGCTACTGATGTGTCTTTACATTGTGTATATGACACGCTAAAACCCGCCATCCTCAACCGAGTGCCCATTCATGAGACATTCTTGAGACAATCGGATGTCTAACAGTACTGATGCTCTGTGATACAACGAAACAGATCTTTCTGCCTCTCCCTCTCTCTCTCTCTCTCTCTCTCTCTCTATATATATATATATATATATATATATATAGGCTGAGGTGGTAGCGACTCCGACTGATACCAAATCGGTCGAGATTCGATCCCGGCCAGAAGCAAGTTGATGTGTCTATTATACTGATGAACTGTGATACGGCGAAACAGGATTGTATGTGGATGACTTTTATATATATATATATATATATATATATATATATGTGTGTGTGTGTGTGTGTGTGTGTGTGTGTGTGTGTATATAAGTGTATATATATAATTAAAATATATATATATATATATATATATATATGCACTTTGTTATATGTATTATATTATATGACATATTCATATATCTATATGACATATTCATATAGATAGGTGTGGGTTTATCCTTGTTTGAGTATATGTTTTTTTATGCAAACGTCGTCTATTATTTAAATGTTAATTGCCTATTAATCTTGCTTGAAATTTTCATAATTACCCAGGGAACGCAAGCTGTTTAAAAGCTCATTATCCCCCAAACACGTTTTGCTGCACGTTTGTGCGAATATTTGAAATAATTTAATTTTACTTTTCAACTCGCCAGCCGACAATTGCCCATTTTCCCCTCCCCATTGCTCACGCGCCAATCTATGTCTCTCTACTGCAAAACCTCGGTAATTTTCTCGTCTGATTAAATTTCTTGCGGTTTCCGACTCAGTCACTCCGTAAAATGGCTGTCAACATTCGTTACTGTGAGCGTTAATAATTAGCCACTTGCTTGTACAACTCATTGATTAGCGTTTGGGTCTTGTCAAGCCGATTTGTTTCAGTCGGAAATCCGTTTTTTTTCCCTTTTGAAATCTCTCACCGTAAAGTAAGACATTGATCAGCGTCAGATGAAACATACATTGATATTCAGCGATCAAAGTAAGCAATAACCTTTCCGACCAAGTGGCAAAACAGAAAGAGTCTTGATAAAAGAGTGCATTACTCGACCTTGACTTGAAAACGACAAGAGAAAATTAGAATGTACGAGTGTCATTCAATAAATAAGGTGAAGTTTTCGGTATAAGGACTTCTACGAGGGTCATTCAGTCAATAAGGCGAATTTTTCGGTATAACGACTTCTACGAGGGTCATTCAATAAATAAGGTGAATTTTTCGGTATAAGAACTTTTACAAGGGTCATTCAATAAATAAAGTGAATTTTTCGGTATAACGACTTCTACGAGTGTCATTCAATAAATAAGGTGAATTTTTTAGTATAAGGACTTTTACGATGGCCATTCATTAAATAAGGTGAATTTTTCGATATACGGACTTCTACAAGGTTCATTCAATAAATAAGGTGAATTTTTCGGTATAAGGATTTCTACGAGGGTCGTTCAATAAATGAGGTGAATTATATGGTATGAAGACATCTACGAAGGTCAATCAATATATAAGGGGAATTTTTCGGTATAAGGACTCCTATGAGGGTCATTCAATAAATAAGGTGATTTTTTCTCTATAAGAACTTCTACGAGGGTCGATATAAAGTCTTCTACTACGGTCGCACAATAAATACGGGGAATTTTTCGGTATAAGGAAATCTACGAAGGAAATTCAATAAATAAGGTGAATTTTTCGGTATAAGGACTTTTACGTGGGTCATTCTATAAATAAGGTGAATTTTTCAGTATAAGAACTTCTACCAGGGTCATTCAATAAATAAAGTTGAATTTTCGGTATAAGGACTTCTAGGAGGGTTATTGAGTAAAAAAGGTGAATTTTTCGGTATAAGGATTTCTACGAGGGTCATTCAATAAATAAGGTGAATTTTTCAGTATAAGGACTTCTACGAGGGTCATTCACAAATACGGTGAAATATTCGGTGTAAGGACTTCTACGAGGTTTATTGAGTAAATAAGGTGAATTTTTCGGTATAAATACTTCTACTCGGGTCTTTCAATAAATTCGGGGAATTTGTCGATATAAGGACATCAACAAGGGTCATTCAATAAATAAGGTAAATTTTTCGGTATAAAGGCATCTACGAGGGTCATTCAACAAATAAGGTTAATTTTTCTGTATCAGACCTTCTACGAGGGTTATTCAATAAATCAGGTGAATTTGTCGGTATCCGGTCTTCTACGAGTGTCATTCGATAAATAAGGTGAATTTTTCGGTTTAAGGACTTCTACGAAGTTCATTCAATACATACGGGGTATTTTTCGGTATAAGGACATCTACGAGGGTCATTCAATACATAAGGTGAATTTTTCGGTATAAAGACTTCTAGGAGTGTCATTCAATAAATAAGGTGAATGTTTCGGTATAAGGACTTCTACGAGGGTCATTCAATAAATAAGGTGAATTTTTCGGAATAAGGACTTTTACGAGTGCCATTCAATAAATAAGGTGAATTTTTCGGTATGAGGACTTCTACGAGGTTCATTCAATAAATAAGGTGAATTTTCCGGTATAACGACTTCTACGAGGGTCATTCAATAAATAACATGAATTTTTCAGTATAAGGACTTCTACGAGGGTCATTCAATAAATAAGATGAATTTTTCAGTATAAGGACTTCTACGATGGTCATTCAATAAATAAGGTGAATTTTTTCGGTATGAGGACTTCTACGATGGTCATTCAATTAATAAGGTGAATCCTTCGGTATAAGGATTTCTACGATGGTCATTCAATAAATAAGGTGAATTTTTCGGTATGACTTCTACGAGGGTCACTCAATAAATAAGGGAAATTTTTCGCTATAAGGACTTCTACGAGGGTCATTCTGTAAATAAGGTGAATTCTTCAGTATAACGACTTCTATGAATGTCATTCGATAAATAAGGTGAATTTTTCGGTATAAAGACTTCTACGAGAATCATTCAATAAATACGGGGAATTTTTCGGTATAAGTACATCTACGAGGCTCATTCAATAAATAAGGTGAATTTTTCGGTATAGAGACTTCTACGAGGGTCATCCAATATTTGCGGTGAATTTTTCGGTATAAGGACTTCTACGAGCGTCATTCAATAAATAAGTTGAATTTTTCGGTATAAGGACTTCTACGAGAGTCATTCAATAAATAAGGTGAATTTTTCTGTATAAGAATTTCTACGACGTTCATTCAATAAATATGGCGAATTTTTCAGTATAAGGACTTCTACGATGGTCATTCAATAAATAAGGTGATTTTTTCTCTATAAGGACTTCAACGAGGATCATTCAAGAAATAAGTTTTTTTTTGGTATAAAGACTTCTCCGAGGGTCATTCATTAAATAAGGTGAATTTTTCGGTATACGGACTTCTACGAGGGTCATTCCATACATAAGGTGAATTTTTCTGTATGAGAATTTCTACGAGGTTCATTCCATTAATAAGGTGAATTTTTCGGTAGAAAGACTTCTACGCGGGTCTCTCAATAAATAAGGGGAATTTTTCGGTATAAGGACTTCTACGAGGTTCATTCAATAAATAAGGTGAATTTTTCGCTATATGGTCTTCTACGAGAATCATTCAATAAATAAATTTAATTTTTCGTTATAAAGTCTTCTCCGAGAGTCATTCAATAAATAAGGGATATTTTTCACTGTATGGACTGCTACGAGAAATATTCAATAAATAATATGAATTTTTCGGTATAAGGACATCTCCGAGGGTCATTCATTAAATAAGGTGAACTTTTTGGTATAAGGTCTTCTATGAGAATCATTCAATAAATAAGGTGAATGTTTCGGTATAAGGACATCTACGAGACTCATTTAATAAATAAGGTGAATTTTTCGGCACAAGGATTTCTACGAGGGTCATTCAATAAATAAGGTGAATCCTTCGGTATAAGGACTTCTACAAGGGTTATTCAATAAATAAGGTGAATGTTTCGGTATATGGACTTCTACGAGAGTCATTTTAAAAATAAGGTGAATTTTTCGGTACAAGGTTTTCTACGAGAATCATTCAATAAATAAAGTGAATTTTTCGGTATAAGGACTTCGACGAGAGTCATTTAAATAATAAGCTGAATTTTTCGGTATAAAGTCTTCTACGAGGGTCATTTAAAAAATTCGGTGAATGTTTTGGTATAAGGACTTCTACGAGAGTCATTCAATAAATAAGGGGAATTTTTCGCTATAAGGACTTCTACGAGGATCATTCAATAAATAAGGTGAATTATTTTTTTATACCGACAAATTCCCCTTATTTATTAAATGACTCTCGTAGAAGACCTTATACCAAAAAATTCACCTTATTTATTGAATGACCCTCATCTACATGTATAATACTGGTTTCAGTGTAAATTTAGTTTAACATTTTGTGTCGCTGCGTCCGGCAAGGAACTTGTTTGTTTTGTTGTTTGCCTGAATACATTTTGAACATTTATAAATCTAAGTCCGTGCATTGCATGTTATTGCCATATCTGGCTGGGTGCTCCTGCTATTTATCTCGGATTCTTGACACAATCCCAACTGGGGTACTGCAATGTAATCTATTCCGATATAGCAGCTCGACTCTGTCCCACCCTTTCACCGTCAAAATAGTTGAATGTTACTGCTACTATCAGCTTCTCTTCTCGCACTTTCCTTCCATTTGATTATTTCTATGATACCTAAATTCTCCAAAAGTTTAAGTGTAACCTCAATTGTCATCCACTATTTTCTTGAATCCCCTTTTTCTCCTATCTTTTCTTCGACTTTTCTGGTAACCTGCTCCCTTTTTCTTTCGTTTTCTCTCGCTGTAACCCCTAACCACCGGTCCTGGGTATGACGGTAAACTGCATCCAGCAGTAAGGCCTCTGATTGGGAGGTTGTGAAGAGCATGGAACCACCTCTTAATTGCTGTTGTTCTCAGGTCCACTCTGACCCGGAGTGGTAGCACCTGTTAGGGTCCCAGCTATGGGTAAATAGCTAACCCCAAACTAGGGTCAAAACACTATGAAAATATGAAAATACTTTTATAGAAATATATATATTAAATAAAAAGACTTTTATAGATAAATATACATTTTTGGATGAAAAAAATTAACAAGAATTTTTAATAATATTTTTCTTAAAAAAAAAATATTACCAGCAATAAATTTTTGAATACGAAACTAGAAGACATTTTCAATTTTCTAAAGTAAAATAAAAAATTTTTTTTTTCGTCAAAATCTGACTAAATCAACTTTCTTACTATAACCGAACATTAAAAAATATCTTTAAACTCTACCTTTTCGGCATTAAAAAAAACCCACATAGGTTGATGTGCCGTTAAACAAAACTCAAATCAAAACCCTAACCACCACTAGTGGAACTGCCTTGCTTGGGCTAAAACGATTATATATATATATATATATATATATATATATATATATATATATATATAGACTTTGAGATTTGGAAAAGAAATCTCTCGGCCGGCGATCGAGAGCGAGGGAAGATGTACACGCCCCAAAATTCATTTTACTCGACCGACTCCATGTTCTTAATAGTCGCCTTACGTAAACATAGCTTTAACTGCTGATAGAAAACAAAAAATGAAACTTTAATTAAAATTTAGAACGTGTTAGAAAAGATGTACAAGATTTTAAGAAATAATAATAACAAAATTAGATCTTTCTTCTTAATAATAGCATAAACATATTGATGATAAAACTTTGTTTTTATTAACTTCTAACATAATGATATGCTTTTTGTTTTTGCCAATTGGGTTTAAATTAATTTGAATTCATAGTTTCTTTCTTCTGTTTGACTACAACCTCCATCTCATAGAGGATTAAAAAATAATATATCTGAATTTCTCAACAACTTTCTATTTAAAAAATTACTTACTTGCATAATTCGTTTTTGGGTGCGTGGTTGAAAGAAGTATGCGTATTTTTTTCTATCTTTCAATTGTTCGTCTTTACTTTTCGTAAGCGGTGAGTAAATATAAGATAATATTTTTCCAAATAAAATTTGTGAGCGTTTTTAATCTGGGAGACATAAACATTTTGGCTCTACTCTGAAAGCGTTAATTAAAGGAATGCTTACACTGACTTGGACGATAAAAGCCAAGAGTTTAATAATATCACTGGAGGTCATTCTAAGTAACTTGTGAATCTTCAATGGCATACTTTTGGGTTGTAAAAGGAATCAGATTTCCTTTTTCTATAAGAATTTAAATCGACCGCGGGCGAGTAAAGCAATGAATTTTATTCGCTCAATTAAGTTTTTAATCGGCTGAGTCGATCTGGCGAGTGAAATCTCAATGACTATATATATATATATATATATATGAAATTATTTGTTTGAACATTATTTTTTATCCAGACTCGTATTTAAATAGATATTCTGTTTATAATCAAATTGTATTATATATTTATTTCTACCGGAAATTATCGAAGATTTAAGAAACTGGTTATAAACAACCGACAATTTGAAATGATTTGTTTTGATCGATACTCGTATTTAAGTAGATATTCTGTTTATAATCAAACAGTCTTATATATTTATTTCTAACGGTCTGATTATTTACGATAATAAATAGATAATATTTTGTGAATATAAACAGAATATTCACTTAAATAACGAGTATCGATAAAGAATAATGTTCAAACAAATCCTTTCAAATTGTCGATTGTTGATAACCATTTTCGTTAATCTTCGTTAATTTCCGGTAGAAATAAATATATAATACTGTTTGATTATAAACAGAATATCTACTTAAATATGAGTATCGATCAAAAATAATTTTTTGTTTTTTTTGTTTTAATCATTTCACCCCGTGCAAGGCGGAAACGCCACTGATGTGCAGGGGGTTACATAAATGTAAAAAGATTAATTAGAAAAGAGTGAGGAGTACAAGCTAGTTAGAAAGGAACAATAGAAAGCTGAGAAAGAAGGTGCGATGACAGATACATAGGTGGAGAGAAAGGGAAGGTTATACAGGGGAGGGGAGAGAGCTAGAGGCCAGTGGTTAGTAGATGAGTATTAACTTTGCATTTAAATTTTTGGAGGTTGTAGCCGTCAGGAAAGCAAGAATATGGGAGTGAGTTCCACAGGCGGGAAGTGTGAGAGAGGAAGCTGCAGAAGTAGAATTGTCGTCTGCATTTGGCTAACCTGACTGTGAATGGGTGGGACCCAGTTGCCAGTCTGGTTGCACGGGTAAACACCTGTTGAGGAGGCATCAGTGACTTAAGCTCATCCGAGCAGAAGCCATGAAAGTATTTATAGAAGAGACAGAGGGAGGCCACATTTCGACGATAGGAAAGTGGCTGCAGTCGAGTCGCCAGATCAGTACCTATCACGTTACAGACTCTCCTTTGGAGCTTGTCAAGAACACTGAGGAGAACGGCAGGGGCACCTGACCATAAATGGCAGCAGTACTCCATGCACGGACGGATGGTTGACTTGACAAATGCAGGATGGATTCAGGTGGAAAAACATCCTGGATCGACATAGTGACCCAACCTTCTTAGTAGTAAATTTTTTTATGGATTCAATATAGTGCTTCCATTTGAGGTCTGAGGACAGGGTAAGTCCGAGGAGGCGTAGTGTATTACTCTCCGGGAGAATCACCTGGTCCATGCTTATGGGAGGCAGAGGAGGTTGCCTGTAATGGTTGACAGACAAGAGCTTGGTCTTAGAGGAATTGAAGTTGACAAGCCACTTCTTGCCCCAGTTCACCACAGAGTGTAGATCCCGCTCAAGGTCAGCAGCGAGATTATGTCTGTCCGCCACGACAGGTTTCTTACTGGAGCGGGAGTATATTGTAGTCATCTGCGTAGATGCCTACTTGGGACTTGATCTCATCGGGGAGGTCGTTGATGAAAATAAGGAAGAGCGTCGGGCCCAGGATAGAGCCCTGTGGGACACCAGCATTCGTGCTGTAGGACAAAGAGGCACGGCCATTCAGAACGACCTTCATTTTGCGGTTATTTAAGAAAGATTGGATTAGGTCAAGCAGGCGACCGGTAATACCATAAACGCGTAGTTTGCATAGGAGTCCAGGGTGCCAAACCCTGTCGAAAGCCTTGGAGATGTCCAGAGCAATCGCGCGAGCCTCGTCAGACTCATCAAGGGCCTGTAGCATGTACTCCGTTACAGTTGTTAGCAGGTCGGCCGTGGACCTGTCAAAACGGAATCCATATTGCCTGTCGGAGAACAGTTTGTGGGCGGTGAGATGATGAACTATTTCAGCATTGATTATAGCCTCGAATACTTTCCCGAATATCGGTAGAAGACTGATAGGGCGATAGTTGGATGGGTCCGAGGGTTCACCACAATTCTTAAAGACAGGAACGACTGAGGAGAATTTCCAGCATGCAGTGTTCGAACAAATCATTTCAAATTGTTGGTTGTTTATAACCAGTTTCGTTAATTTTCGTTAATTTCCGGTAGAAATAAGTATATAATACTGTTTGATTATAAACAGAATATCTACTTAAATACGAGTATCGATCAAAAATAATGTTCAAACAAATCATTTCAAATTATTGGTTGTTTATAACCAGTTTCGTTAATCTTCGTTAATTTCCGGTAGAAATAAATATATAATACTGTTTGATTATAAACAGAATATCTACTTAAATACGAGTATCGATCAAAAATAATGTTCAAACAAATAATTTCAAATCTTCGATTTGTTTATAACCATATCATTAATCTTTGTTAATTTCCGTAACGCACACATATACACACACATACGCACACATAAACGCACTTATAGATAGATAGATAGATAGATAGATAGATAGATAGATAGATAGATAGATAGATAGATTCTAAGATGCAAGGGCTTCACCGAATGTCAAAGTCGTAGAAAATAATCATTAAGATTTGATCATAACAGAAGAGTGATCAGAAAGACATTAGATAAGGATTGACATTGTATTAAAGAACAAAGTTTCTTCGAAAACAAGAATCCGTAAGATATTGCTACAAACGAGAAGTGCGACAAAAGAAACTAATATCATAGAACTTATTATATCTAGCCAGTTCAAATATGAATTGATGAGACCGTGCTGCCAATCTAGTATTGCCCTTCAAAAAATCATAACGTGTACGAACCATAGCGAAAGGGTCATCCGAACAATCACAGTGAAAGTCTTTATAGATAAAGATATGAAAATCACAAAATGTCATTCAAAACAAAAACAATTTAGAATCTGTAGCTAAACAATATCCCTACCCAAATCAAATGAAAAATCACAAAAGAGCAGCCATTTGACAGCATGTGCTCGACAATCATGACTGTGCCAACCGGTATGAAGACACATGTTTCTCTATTCTGCACAATGGTAGATCATCATACTATCTATGTTTTCTTCAGGTTGTGTACTTAAAAATACACCGGCTCAGTTTGTGCAGACAAAAGGAGCAATTCATTCGCTCCTTACGTTTATTGGAGGGTCTTTGAGTCCCCATTTTTGTTTTTTACTACTCTTTTAGAACTTATGTTTACACCCCCACGTACATTTTAATTATTTATCTTTAATTAAAATTTGTTTTTAATCGAGTCCAACATTTCCTTTCATAATCTCAAATTAATGTCCTGATAATTATTTAAAATTTTGTCAACGTTCACATTTGATAATGTGTTGTTCGAAAGGGTCTTATGACGCTTGCTCTGTTTAAATCAATTTGTGGGTACAAATCTATTTCAATCTCTCTCTCTCTCTCTCTCTCTCTCTATATATATATATATATATATATATATATCTTCACCTCGATGGTACACTGCATCCGGCAACAAGGCCTCTGAATGGGAGGTTGTGAGGAGCATGGAACCACCTCTTAATTGCTATTGTTCTCAGGTCCACCCTGACTCTGAGTGGTAGCAACTGTTAGGGTCCCAGCTATGGGCAAATAGTTAACCCCCAAACTGGGGGCAAAACACTATGAAAGTATAAAATACACTTTTATGGAAATATAAACATAAAAAAAGGCTTTTATAGAAAAATATACATTTTTGAAGAAAAAATATTCCCAACAATACATTTTTGAAGAAAAATATGATTACATAACACATTTATAAAGGACAAAAAATATTCACACCAAAACATTTTTAATATAAAAACTAGAGGCCATTTTCAGTTTTATTTTTGAAAACTGAATAAAAACAAAGTTTTCTTATTTTAGAAAAAAAATAAAAACAAAATTTTCATTAAAATCTGATAAAATCAACTTTCTCACTATGACTGAACATTAAAAAACAAACAATTTAAAACCCCACCACGTAGGTATTAAAAAACACACAGAGGTTGATAAGCCGTTGAACAAAGCTCAAATTATTTTCACCCCAATATTGAGTACTTTACGATAAAAATCTGTTTGCAAAAATACTAGCAAAACAACAACCTTGGTGTCAGAAGCAATCACAACTCAGAACTTGCATATATATACCTTTTGGTTTATATTGCAAGTACGACAGGCAGATATTAGTTACCACCGACGGTTTCGCCATCCCAATTTCAACCAGAAGCCTTGGGTTAACGCGATAAATGATTTTCAAGCACTTTTCAAACACTGAGATCGCCTCCCCAAGCAGATATAAAAAAGAAATCACATGCTTGAGAAATCGTTCCTGGTGAGAAAGAGAACAGTCTAACAACTCCAATTATAAATTATAAATCTGGGATGTCATTTTTGTTAATTTATTAAATTTATAATTTTTAATTTTATTTATACTGAAACCTAAAATTATAAGTGAAATCGTATAAGCACTGTTCTGTTAAAACCTGATATATATATATATATATATATATATATATATATATATACAAAAAAATCTAAAGCGCTTTAGATTTTTTTGTGTGTCTTTGCTCTACTTTTGTATATCTTTTGTACTTTGTATCGAGCACTTTTTCTTGTGGTCGGTTCCGTTTGGGTTTTATTTTTCTTTACTGCGGAGTATTGAATGTTTTGTTCTTGTTCCGCGGATTTCTTTTTTTTCTCCCCATTTATCCGACGCCTCAGTGCACCGGATTATAACAGAATTAGGTTCTGTTTGTTAGTGGTTTTTTTTAAGGTTTATCTTAGTATAAATTTACAGCCTACATACTTACAGAGTCTATTTAGTTAATATATTGATTTATATATATATATATATATATATATATATATATATATATATATATATATATATATCCGTGTGTACCTGCGTGTATACAACTAAAACGAAGCTGCTATCTATTAACGATAACAGACAATCGGCTCCTACACTCGCACCACGCCATTAGCATGGATCAGGCTAGTCTCCCTTAAAGTAAATCACTGCCCCTCATCGGGTTAACTCTCACAACAGACCTCAAGTGGAATGACTATATAGAATCCATAACCAAATCCGCTACTAAGAAAGTAGGTTCTCTGTGTAGGACCAGGAATTTTTCCCGTCTGAAACCATCCTGCACATATACAAATCTACCATCCGACCGTGCATTGAATACTGCTGCCATATCTGGTCTGGTGCCCCTGCTATCCACCTAGGGGTCCTTGACAAAATCCAGCGGAGAATCTGTAATGTGATCGAACCCTATTTGGCAGTTCGGATACAGTCACTTTCTCACCGGCGCAATGTGGCTTCCCTGTGTCTCTTCTACAACTTTTTCACGGCTTTTGCTCCGATGAACTTACTATATATGAATTTATTCGAGCCAGAAGATTAGCAACTAGGTCCCACCCTTTTACTGTGAAACCAATATGTAAACGTAAATTCTACTCCACCAGCTTCTTTTCTCGCAATTCCCGCATGTTGAATTCCTTTCGTTTACTTGCTTCCCCGACAGCTACAATCTCCAAGAATTTTAATGTAAAGTCAATAGTCATCTCCTAACTTACTAACTTGCCTCCTCTCTCTCATTGAAAGTTGTATTAATACAATGATGAATTTGGATCAGTTCATATAGAGGGTGTCTGTAAATTCCGTGTGTACTTTAAAAAATTTCTAACTTTATTTGTGTTTCTGATAGAAATAATCTGTAAAAAGTGTTATAAAATTCAATTTACCTAGTTTTAAGCATAGTTATTGAATAATTCTTTACCACTAAATTTGCTAACAATTTTTAGATAAGTAAAAAATATGAACTGCAAAATCGTATTACACTTTGTATTGCTAATGATGGAGGACACCTGGAAACTTACATAAAATTTCAATAAAACCTTAAAAAATATAGGTTTACTTCTTTCTAAACATTTTTTTACAAATTATTTCTAACATAAATACAAATACAAATAAAGTTATGAATTTTTAAAGTGCAAACGAACTTTACAAACGCCCTATATAATGTAAGTGTGTGTAATTATAATGCTATTTTTCAGGAGTTTATTGGTACAAAGTCATTTTAGGCAAGCAGGTGTTGTGTCGTAAAGTGCTTGATATAGAGATAAACATAGAGCATGAATCGAATTAATCTGGAGAGGAATGTCTCCTTAGCTGAGCCATGTTATTTAATTTCTGCCGACTTCAATGTTCCGTGAAGACATTAATGGGGCGTTTTCACCCGTCAGGCAGAGAAACAAAAGTCAGAAGAAGGAAGATATTCCAATAATGTCTTCACGAAACTTTGAAGTCGTCATTAATTCGATCTCTCTCTCTCTCTCTCTCTATATATATATATATATATATATATATATATATGTATATATTTATTATAAATTATATTTCTGAGAATGCTGGACAATATCATCGAAAATGAGGACAAAACTGGAAGCGGCCGAAATGTGGTTCTACAGAAGGATGCTACGGATATCGTGGACTGAGCATACAAGCAACGACGAGGTGTTAGAAAGAATGGCAACAAAAAGGAAATTGATGCTGAGCATCAGGAAGAGACAACTGAAGTTCCTGGGACATGCAATGAGGAAGGAGAGCCTGGAGAACCTGATACTGACTGGACAGATAGAAGGAAAAAGAGACAGAGGAAGGCAGCGGATAACATATTTGCAGGGCCTGATCAGGTGGATGACAGAACGGGGGATGCCAGGAGCAACAGGAGCAAACATACTAAGAGCCACAAGGGATAGGGAGACGTGGAGAGCCATGATCGCCTAGGTCGTGAAGGGACAGGGCACATAGAAGAAGAAGATATAATTTCTTCTATATAGAAGAAATTATATACATGTTCTAAAACATAATTTATAATAAATATTCACAGCTCTGTACATCATATATCGAGCACTGTTTTAAATTAATGTTTTGGACGGAAATTTTTTTTTTCTTTTTTCTCTCCTCATTCTATACTCACTCGGATATATATATATATATGTGTGTGTGTGTGTGTGTGTGTGTGTGTATTTAAATTATGGCAGTAGTTGAATATATTATGAAGTGAATCTAGGCAGCTTTCAAGCTTCACCACAAATTCAGTTCGCAACCAAATTTCAAACGGTTTGCAAAAATAGATAGAACATCTGAGTTAAATTTTGAAAAAAATAATTGGATTTTGGTTCAGTAGAAAAAAGTTACATCAAAATATATCAAGTTCAGAAAGGGAGACTAGCTACATAAGTACATAAGTGAATGAATGACTAACGCTTCTAATAATCTGTGGTGCATTGGATATCGGCTCGGAACGAGAAATCGGGGAGCCGAGTTCGAATTCCAGCTGAATTCATTGCATTCACTTACGCGCAAATACCCTTGGGAAAGGTATTAATCCGTCTATTCCCTCCAGTAATGGGTTAAATAACAGGACAGATTGGGTTCTATAAACTTGGTCGGCAACCAGTCTACTGCAGAAACCTACTGCGAGATAATCTTCTGCCCAGTCAGTCATGTCTGTTTCGAGTCATGATCGTCCAAGCGTGTATCACGTATGGCACTTAACTGACTGACTTTATAACTGTTACAATATTTTTGTATGCGGTTTTCAGCATTTAAATTCTGATGATATCTTTTATCATTTTTTTATCGAACTTTGCTTATCACTTATCAGAATTGATTATCAGAATTAATTATAAATAATCAATTTTTCATTGTTTTTATGAAATGCATAAAATCTTTTTCTTTTGAATATTGTTGAATGCGGTTATCAACATTAAATTTATATTAAATTAATAGCAATGCCTGGAAAAACATCATGGATTACATGGAAAAATGCGCGCATGAAAAGTAATATTCTTAACATTATATTAAACCTGGAAAAGAACAGGACAAGTTATTAAACCTGGAAAAGTAAAAGACAATATATTCTAGTGAAGTAAAAATTACAACTTTCTTACTTAAAATATTGCATTCAAATTTTATTTTAGCTACAATATTCTAAATAAGAAATTTCTTATTTTTACTTCACTAGAATATATTGTCCTTTTCTTTTCCAGGTTTAATAACTTGTCCTTTTCTTTTCCAGGTTTAATAACTGGTCCTGTTCTTTTCTGCTTTAATATAATCTTAAAAATATTACTTTTTATGAGCGCACTTTTTCATGTAATTCATGATTTTTCCAGGCATTGCTATGAATTGAATATAAATTTAATGCTGAAGACCGTATTCAAAAATATTAAAAACAAAAAATTGATATGCAATTGATAAAAAAATACTATAAAAGGGTGGGACCTAGTTGCTAGTTTAGTAGTTCGTGTAAATTCATAGATAGGTGACACCAGTATGCTAAGTTCATTGTAGCAGAAACCATGAAAATATTTGTTGAAGAGGCACAGGGAAGTTGATTAATGAAGTTTAGTTGCTATTTAACCAGATTTGACTTACATGAAAAAATGCGTGCATAAAAAGTAATATTCTTTAGATCATATTAAACCTGGAAAAGATCAAGACAAGATATTAAACCTGGAAAAGTAAAGAACAAAATATTCTAGCGAAATAAAAAATTATAACTTTCTTACTTAAAATATTGCATTCAAATTTTATTTTTAGCTGCAATATTTAAGTAAGAAATTTCTTATTTTTACTTCACTAGAATATCTTGTCCTGTTCTTTTCCAGGTTTAATAACTTGTCCTGTTTTTTTCCAGGTTTAATAACTTGTCCTGTTCTTTTCCTGACTAATGTTAAGAATATTACTTTTCAAGCGCGCATTTTTCCATGTAATATATATATTAGAAAATAATACACATTTTATGCATATACAAACATATAACTCGCATATTAATTTCTCTCTTTCATATATATATATATATATATATATATATATATATATATGTATGTCTGTGCCTATGTATGTAAAAAAGTGATACAACCAAAATATATCTAAAAATCAATGAGAATAGAGAAAATTTATCTTGAAAAATCCATCAGAGGAGGAAACACATTGGCTAAAATATTTTTCTTTTCGCTTTATTCACACACACACACACACACACACACACACACACACACACACACACACACATATATATATATATATATATATATCAATGAATAAGGAACGAAGAAATAATTGCAACGTTCAAAACAATAATTTAAAACAGTGCTCAATATAAAAATAGAGCAATAAATATTTATTATTAATTATTACTTTAAAACACGTACAAACTACAAACTACTACAAAATTGTATATTTTCTTTCCACATTAAAAGACCAATGTCTCCCAAGGAGTACAAATTGTAATAAGGAGAAATTTAATGAATAAATATAAAAAAATCAACATGAAGCACTATAATTACTTTGATACAATTATCCTATCGGATAAACTAATCACAGAGTTGCGAAAATTTCTACAAAAATTACCCACTAGAATTAGTAACTCAACTAAATCAGAGGTAGGAGACATTGTTCTTTCAATGTCGAAAGAAAATGTACCATTTTGTAGTAGTTTGTACATGTTCTAAAGTAATAATAAACGATATAATAATAAAGTAAACTTTTCCGTTACACCCAATGGTGTGTGGGGCAGCGTTTTCCGTAACAGTTTTTTTTATGGGGCAGGGTTGTTAGCCCTGAGCCCAACCCCAAACCTGGAGAGAGGTGATTTTCTAAGCGTAGCTTAGACGTGACACGCGGCCGAAAGTAGAGGGTACCCAGTGAAGATAAAACACAATACTCAGTTATAATGATTTTAGCGTGACGAGCTTAATAACCATTACACCACGTTGAGGTGCCCAGTACATGATATATATATATATATATATATATATACAAAGAATCTCAAGCTAGCCAAAACCTACCGCGGTTTCACACTACGAGCCGTAGTGTGAAACCGCAGTAGGTTTTGGCTAGCTTGAGATTCTTTGTGTGTCTTTGCTCTACTTTTGCATTTCGTTTGTACTTTGTATCGAGCACTTTTTCTTTCTTTTTTTGTGGTTGGTTCCGTTTGGGTTTTTTTTTTCTTTACTGCGGAGTATCGTATGTCTTGTCTTTATTCCGCGGATTTCTTTTTTTTGTTACAATGGTTTATAAATTCATAGTCACTATGAATTTATAAACCATTGTAACAGCTAGTACAATATATATATATATATATATATATATATATATATATATATAATAGTTGGTTAAACATTTTTAAATGTTATAATTTGGTTAAACATTTTTAAAAATTTAAATTATTTATTCGTATGTCTGTGTGTGAACTTTTAGTCCCTTCAATAACTTAGAATCTTCTATTTCTTTTAGAATGTTCAGTTTTTAAAATATATCTTTCTCCCGTCTCATTTTTTTTACTTCTGCTCTAGTAACAAGTCTGACAGATTCAACAAATCTGAAAATAGGAAACGGCTATCGCAAAATCCCTCCAATCAGTTGTTAACTGAAGCAAGAAATTGCTTGTAAAACTCTTTTCATTAAGCCACTGAATAAAAGCTTTTCTGTCTGCTATCAACATGGATAATACTAATGTCTAGGAGAATAACGCTGATATAAAGTGAGGTGGTTATATTGAATCAATTGACAGCTTTACTTCAGGAAAAAAACGAGGTTCATTGTGTCATAATGGACAATATGTCTCGTCAGTATCCATGTTGAATAAAATGTCATATAAACGTCATCATCATTTATCCATCACCCCATATGGTGCATAGGGCAGCAACTTTTTTTGTTGCTGTAACAAACTGATTTTTAGGGGCAGGGTTGTTAGCCCTACACCCAACCCCAAACCCCAAACCTGGAGGTCCGGTGGACCATTCTTGGTCCTTACGTTTACAGGACCTGGT
Source organism: Ascarosepion bandense (assembly GCA_037127315.1). Lineage (NCBI taxonomy): Eukaryota > Metazoa > Mollusca > Cephalopoda > Sepiida > Sepiidae > Ascarosepion > Ascarosepion bandense. The sequence goes on along the minus strand of JBBBDQ010000591.1, from coordinate 3,659,666 downwards.
ATGACCCAGATGGTCACCCATTTAAGTACTGACTACTGACCAGGCTTGATGTTTTTTAACTTCGGTGATCGGACGGGAACCGGTGTATTCAACACGATATATCCGTAGACTTATATAAACCTGCTGCAATAGATATAGTCTCGGAATTGGAAATCGGTAGTGCCGAGTTCGAATTCCATTCGCATTCATTGCATTCACTTCAGCGTAAATACTCTTGGTAAAAGTATAAATCCATCTCTTCTCCCTTCAACTATTGATTAAATAGCAGAACAGGTTCGATTCTATAGCCTTGGTTGGCAACCAGTCTACCGCAGAAAGTAATGGCAACCTATTGCAATAAAATCCTCTCTCTAGTCATTCATGTCTCTTTCGAGACATGATCGCCCAAATATTTATCACGTATGGCACTTAACTGACTGATAAATGTATTATTCATAATGAAATTGAAGAAGTGTTTATAATGTAATCGATCCCGTCCTGAGATCTCAAATGCAGACACTTTCACACCGACTTCAGATGGTTATCTTTTCTGAAATTAATTTTATGACATCTGTTTTAATAAGCTATCTTCCATAGTGTCTCGACTGAGTGTTTATGCGTGTCGCTAGTTTGACAACGAGGTTTCACCGATTCAATTTTTGAACTTGTTGGTTCGAACCGGATGTTCTACTCTAACATTTTCTTTTCTCGATCTTCTCCCCTAAGGCACCCACTTCCGACTCATTGCTTCTGTAGAACCATATTTCTGTTGCTTCGTGTTTTGTCTTTCATCGCCCTTGATACAAATTCTGATGAATTATGCGAGAATCAGAATTCTACTGCAAATAGTTCCGTCCGGTTTTACCATGCGCACATGAATAATAAATGCAATACAGATGGTCAGAATAATGAGATATATAGAAAGATTGAGAGAGAAATTCAAATGCAAAAGGATGTGTTGTATAGTAGAGACGTGTGCTGTATAACGGAATGCATGGTCATCAGCAAAAAGAGCAACCGAAAATGCCAAATACAAGTGGCGAATACCAGAATCAAGCAAGTACAAAAATTTAAATACCTAGGAAGTGTTCTAACAGGAGATAGAAAGTGCGACACAGAGATCCGAAGGCGAATTGGCATGGCAAATGACGCGTTCCAGAAGATGAGTAATGAACTAACACACAGGAAAATTTCACTAGAAAAAAAGAAAAGAGTGCTGGATTGCTATGTGATGTCAGTTCTTCAATACGGCAGTGAATGCTGGACAATATCATCGAAAATGAGGACAAAACTTGAAGCAGCCGAAATGTGGTTCTACAGAAACCTACTGGATATAAAGTGGGGGATCAATTCCATATTACAATCAATATATAAACTGACCCCTCACTTTGTAGTCACTGCAGTTTCTATACATTTATATTCCTGAGATCCAAAAGCACAAGGATGCATTCCATGGGCTAAGTAGAGTATTAAGGAACAGGAAAATTTCACTAGAAACAAAGTGTGCTGGATTGCTATGTGATGTCAGTTCTTCAATACGGCAGGGAAGGCTGGGCAATATTATCGAAAATGAGGACAAAACTGGAAGCAGCGGAAATGTGGTTCTACAGAAGGATGCTGCGGATATCGTGGATTGAGCATACAAGCAACGATGAGATGTTGGAAAGAATGGCAACAAAAAGGAAATTAATACTGAGCATCAGGAAGAGACAACTGAAGTTCCTGGGACATGCAATGAGGAAGGAGAGCCTGGAGAACCTGATACTAACTGGCCAGATAGAAGGAAAGGGAGACAGAGGAAGACAGCGGATAACATATTTTCAGGGCCTGATCAGGTGGATGACGGAACGGGGGTTGCCAAGAGTAACAGGAGCAAACATACTAAGAGCCACAATGGATAGGGAGACATGGAGAACCATGATCACCTAGGTCCTGAAGGGACAGGGCACATAGAAGAAGAAGAAGAAGAAGAAGAAGAAGAAGAAGAAGAAGAAGAAGAAGCTGTATAACCTGAAAACCAAGATTTCTGATCGGATTGAAATACAACGACTGATAATATCATATTCAGTTTATTCTCTGCAGTGACGGCAATATGTAGAGTGGGGTAGTCAGAGGAAGTACTCACATACGAGGGTGTGGCGGCTGGAGTTGTCTTCATTGCGTTCTCTTCGAGTCCCTGGCTTCGTCTGCTCTGACTGCTCTGTGTCACCTCGGGAAAACCTGGTATTATATATAAGTTCAAGCCCTGGCGCGCTTTACCCAATTCCGTCATTCGCCAATTGTTGTTTTTGGCCAGTTTAAATTTGACGTAATCACATAATTGTTTATTTCATTGTTCAATTTTTTTCCAACTTTGACACGTTGACGCAATGCCTGTTTATTTGTCATTGCTTCTTTTACCCAAAACACATTTTTGTCGGCTTACTAAAATATAATTTTTTACCTCTAATCATTGTTTTATAATTCCGAAATACTTCAATGTAAATTTTATTCTCTTTTTGAACGTTGTTTCTGCATTTTCCCGCCTTTGGTTAAATAGTTTAATTTAATTATCTTGTGACCACATTCCATTTTTTTATATTTTGTGCACATTACACGTTTTTTCATTTTTCTGCATTCTAGTTTCGATTCAAATAGTCGATCCCTCGACGTTTTCTTTTTCGCCTTCGACAGAAATAAATTCTTTTCAAGTTAAATTATATTCTGTTGGCCTCTAGAATATATAAGTGATGTACACTTATGTTTTATCGATTACGTAAAAGCATTTAACAACTTCTTCTTCTTCTATGTGCCTTGTCCTTTCAGGACGTAGGCGATCATGGCTTTCCACGTCTTCCTATCCCTGGTGGCTCTTAGCACACTTTTTCTTGTTACTCCAAGCAACCTTCATTCTGTCATCCATTAGCTCAAGCCCATAATTCTAGAATATAAATGTATAAAAACTACCATGGTAACAAAATGAGGGATCAGTTTATGCATTGATTATAATACAGATTTGATTCCCCACTTTATATCCACATTATAATTTCTTATAAACATTTGGCATATATCTTCTTCTATGTGCCCTGTCCCTTCAGGACGTAGGCGATCATGGCTTTCCACGTCTCCCTATACCTGGTTGCGCTTAGCACTCCTTCTTTTACACCATATGCAACCCTCGTTCTGTCAACCACTAGCTCAAGCCCATAAATCTAGAATATGAATGTAGAGAGACTACCATGGTCACAAAATGAGGGATCATTTTATATATTTATTATAATATAGATTTGATCCCCCACTTTATATAGACATTATAATTTCTTATAAACAGTTGGCATATATCTTCTTCTTCTATGTGCCCTGTCCCTTCAGGACGTAGGCGTTCATTGCTTTCTACGTCTTCCCCCTGGTGGCTCTTAGCACGCTTTCTCCTGTTACACCATATAACCCTCTTTCTGTAATCCACTAGCTCAAGCCCATAAGTCTAGAATATAAATGTATAGAAACTAGCGTGGCCACAAAATAAGGGATCAGCTTATATATTAATTATAATATAGATTTGATCCCCCATTTTATATCCACATTATATTTTTGTATAAACAGTTGGCATATATCTTCTTCTTCTATGTGCCTTGTCCCTTCAGGACGTAGGCGATCATGGCTTTCCACGTCTCCCTTTCACTGGTGGCCCTTAGCACGCTTTCTCCGGTTACACCACGCAATCCTCGCTCCGTCATCAACTTGATCATGTCCTTCAAATATGTTACCCGCTGCTTTCCTCTGTCTCTTTTTCCCTCTTTCTGGCCTGTTAATATCAGGCTCTCCAAGCCCTCCTTCCTAATTGCATGTTCCAGGAACTTTAACTGTCTCTTCCTGATGCTCAGTATTAATTTCCTTTTCGTTCTCCTCCTTTCCAAAACCTCATCATTGCTCACATGCTCGATCCATGATATCTGCAGCATCATTCTGTAGAACCACATTTCAGGTGCTTCAAGTTTTTTTTTCATCTTTGATGATATTGTTCAGCATTCACTGCCATATTGAAGAACTGACATAGCAATCCCGTACTCTTTTCTTTGTTTTTAGCGAAATTAATACTGTATTCAGCTTCTGGAACGCGTCCTTCGCCATGCCAATTCGTCTTCGGATCTTTGTGTCGCACTTTCCGTCTTCTTTTAGAACACTTCCCATGAATTTGGTATGTTGTGTCACAAATATCTATTACTTAACCCTGCAGCATGTTTATGTTTATCCCAAAGGATTTAACGACGCTACCAGGATTTATCATCAATGGAGTGTAACTGTGATAAAATGCCTATCGGAAGGTAGTTACCCCAATCTATACGCGTTCATGTAGCATGTAAGGTCCTGTTACGTGCGAGAAAGAAAAATAATATGGCGGCCGTGCCTGATTATATGTTGGCGGGTCTCGCGAAGTAACGTGAAATCCCGTTCTTTCTATGCAAATAAGATGTTGCCAGGTTTCATAAAAAGCCTCTGTTTTCGAAGAAGTATTGTCGTTTATTGGAGTTGTGAACGTACAATATTGAGACGCGTCGAAGAAAAGAACAAAACCCACATTAATTTTAATATCAGACATGCAGATGCTATTGTGTTAATGGTTAATTAAGTAATAAGACTACGGGTCTTGCTACAAGCTAGTAAGAGAAAGAGAGAATAAAGAATTATCCATTAACAGCCAAAAGAGAGAAAGTATGTTCATAAGCAGAAGAAAAAGCCCAAGATGCGAGTTACAAATTGGAGATGCCAAGTGCAGAAGTTTAAGTACCAGGCAATTGTTTTATCAAAGAATGAAAGATGCGACAGCAAAAACAGAAAACATTGGATAAGCGAAAAATGCCTTTGAAAAGTTAAGCAAAGTATTATGAAAAAGAAAAATAGATAGAAAAAAAGAAACGAGTATTGAACTGTTATGTATTAGGACCTTGAATAAATTCTCGCTGTTTTTTAGGCAGATAGCGTACACAGAACTGTGTGTGTGTAGTTTTGGATGGTAACGCACCTATAAGAAAATACAATGAACAAGCCGGAAATATAGTGTATGTTCTTTTGCCGAAGTGTAAACATCTTTGGTTTTTATAACGTTAAACATGTCGGATTTTGTGCAATAAAAAGTGTATTTGCGAGGAATGTTACTTCACTCAGTCATTCAGTCAGTTAAGTGCCATACATGATAGACGCTTGGGCGATCATGTCTCTTTCGAGACATTACTGACTGGGCAGAAGATTATCCCGTAGTAGGTTGCCATTGCTTTCTGCGGTAGACTGGTTGCCGACCAAAGCTATAGAACCCAATCTCTCCTGTTATTTGATTCATAGCTAGAGAGATGTATTATAATTAGTCGTAATTTAGTGGGGGAACAGTTTATTACTTCGTAAGTATAGAAAATCGATCCCCCACTTTATGCCCAATAGAAGCCTTAATCATGTTTCCAACTATTATCTTCAGTAAGTCAGTTAAGTGCCATACGTGAAACACGCTTGGGCGATCATGTTTCTTTCGAGACATGACTGACTGGGCAGAATATTATCCCGCAGTAGGTTGCCATTGCTTTCTGCGGTAGACTGGTTGCCGACCAAGGCTATAGAACCCAATCTGTCCTGCTATTTAACCCATAACTGGAAGGAAGAGACGGATTAATACCTTTCCCAAGGGTATTTGCGCGTAAGTGAATGCAATGAATTCAGCTGGAATTCAAACTCGGCTCCCCGATTTCTCGTTCCGAGCCGATATCCAATGCACCACAACGCACATCCTCGTTACTTCACTACTTTATTAAAAAAATATATACAACTGAAGCACACAGAATTCTTGCTGCGACATACTGCGACCATGCTCAGACGGAAACACCAAGCATATAAGCTTATTGATGGTGAAGGTAAAGAACGCACTGCCACAACGGAAAGTTTGAGGACGAAGAATTAGAGGTAATACTTAATGAAGAATCATGTCAAGCGCAAAGTTGTTGGGGGAGATTTTATTTTAATTGTCCCTCGCTAATTATTTACACGTGAATTTCCCTCCCTTCGTTATATATATATATACACTAGCAGTATAGCCTGGCGTTGCTCGGGTGTAATGAAAGCTTTAAAATTAATACATGGTCCTGGAGCTCAGACTCTTTGGACGTTGGCACGAAAGATTAAAAAGCAATAGTTGTTTCCAGTTAAAGCGAAACCGTAGACTGAAAGAAAAATGAATGGATGTAAGTCAAATTTTGATTTTCTGGTATCGATATCAAATAAGTTTTTTCGTCGTAAACTGAATTTTGAAGGCTAAATAAGTCCTCTGAGTAAATGGTATCATGGTTGAGACTAAGAACTACAATTATACTGACGTAGAGCCAAACCCGAAGCAAAAACTAAAATAAAAGGGCTGAAAAAAAATACAGACATACAGGCAGATAAACTGACACACCCACATGCATCTTGCCTTTTATATATATATATATATGTGTGTGTGTGTGTGTGTGTGTGTGTGTGTGTGTGTGTGTGTGTGTGTGTGTGTGCTTACGATCATATCAAGTTGAATACACCGGTTTTCGCTCGATCACCGAAGTTAAGCAAAGTTGAGCCTGGTCAGTACTTAGATGGGTAACCGCTTGGGAATACGAGGTGCTGAAAGCGTTTAGTGACGGATGTGCGTTGTGGTGCTGTGGATGTCGGCTCGGAGGGGAAAATCGGTGAGCCGAGTTCCAATTCCAGTCGAACACTTTGCATTCACTTTCGCACTGGTACCCTTGGAAAAGGTATTAATCCGTCCCTTCCCTCCAGTTATGTGTTAAATAACTGAGGTTTTCTGTTCATTCGATCTGTGGTGAACTTCTGCACAGATTGTTTGTTATCAGCTGTTCCAAAAAGTGTGGATGGTGTTACACGAGCCTTCACCACTTTAAACAATTCTTTGTGGAGCAGTCCAACTGAGTTAGACGCTCATACGTCTAAATCGACGGGAGAGTTTATAATATATATATATATATATATATATATATATATATATATATATATATCCTATAAATGAGAGATTGATGGCATGTACTGAAGTCAATTTTGTTTAATATTTTTCAAAGGATATATTTTTATGTTTACAAGTGACCATGAAGTCAATTCTTTTATTCATTAAATTTGTGTTATCTTTCTTTTCTAGTGTGTTCTTAATGTCCTGTGTCCCTTCAGAACGTGGGCGATCATGGCCCCCTCCGATTTCCTGTCTTTTGTATCTATCTTTTTTAATGTGTTTCTCTTCTTTGTGTGCCTGTTTTTCGTAGCTTTTAATAAATGTTGCCTTTTTCTTATCACTCCTAAACCCTTTTCCGCCATCCATTTAATCAAGCTCATTAAATATGTTATGCATTGTTTCCCTCTGTCTCTCCTGCCTTCAATTTTTCATGTGTGTATCATAATTTCCAAGCCTTCTCTTTACATTAGGTGCCCTGGAAATCTGAATTGTCTCTTCTAAAAGGCTTCCGGTTGCATCACTTTCAAACACCGGTTCCTGTGCGATAAACGAAATTAAGCAACGTTGATCTTAGTCGGTACCTGGATGGTTGTCCGTTTGGGAATAGGAAAAGCTGTAAGCAGTATCTAGTCGAAACAGATGGTTATGAGGCGCCAGCTGTCCGCCTTAGCCTATTCTCCGGCTTGGGGCTGGACTTACCTGTCAGGGCTTATTTGAGACGCATGTCACGGAAGGATTATATAGACAATAGAAGATGTATTCTCTATCATCGCTTATTATGATAAACTTTGGAATATAATGTACGTATATAAATATTATATATATATACGTGTTTTAGAAGCTCCAAAATTATTAAAGAACTTTTAAATATATAAACATTAGGTGAAACTAAAATGACACCCACGTTACCCCCACGTTGGTCTCTAACATTATTGCAAAGCTTGACCCCCATAAAGCGAGTTGCGGCGAAGGAATCTCTATAATTATCTTGAAGAAATGCTCCCCTGAACTCTGTTCTCTCCAAACTCTATAAATAATGCCTCTCTGATTCTTGTATTCCTGCCTGCTGGAATTCCTCCTCCTTTAGTTCCAATATATAAAAACACTGGTTAACCTTCTGACCCCTCTAATTATCGCCCTATCAGCCTCCTACCAATTTTTGGCAAAGTGTTCGAAGCCATCATCAACGCCGATGTTGTTCAATATCTCATAGTCCACAGACTCTTCTCTGACAAACAGTGTGATTTCCGTTTCACCAGGTCTACTGCTGATATGCTCACGATCCTCACTGAGTATATACACCAGGCTCTAAACAAGAACAGCGAAGCCCGAACTCTTGCACTAGATCTCTTCAAAGCGTTTGATAGAATCTGGCATGCTGGCCTTCTAAGCAAGCTGCGATGCTCTGGTTGTTATGTCGTGAGTAAGAATAAATAACTCAACAACAGGAATAGGTTAATTTTTGTATTCCGTGAAAATAGTATTTACAAAGGTTATTAGTATCCAATACAAGAATAAAGGTTAATCGTCTCAACCGTCGTAAGACGTAGTATGAGCAATGGGTACTTCCGGGTCGTCACCGGAAGTCTACGACTGACTTGTCGATCGGCTGCTCGGCACACTCTCCTCTCGTAGATGCCACCATTACATTACATAGTAATGGAATAGTCCATTATAGCCGAATAGGTGCGGGCGTCCCAACACTGGTATATCTGGACAATTGTTTGACCTTATCCATTCATTCCTTTCAAATCCCACAATGAAGGTAATACTGAACGAACATATCTCCCAATGCTATTTTATGAACGCGGGTGTCCCTCAAGGCTCTATTCTAGGTCCTATGCTTTTCTTCATCTACATTAACGATCTCCCCAGATGTAATATGATTCCAAGTAGACATGTACGCTGACGATACTACGTTTAATCTCGCCTCGATAAAAAATCTGCCGAGGCTGACAAAGCAAACCTCCCGAACTTGAAAAGGACTTCCAATCCGTGGCGGACTGAGGTAAGAAATGGCTCGTGAATTTTAATACTTTTCAAAACGAAGCTGCTATCTATTAACCATCACAGAAAAATTGGCATGGATCAGGTTAGTCTCCCTGAAAACAAAACACTGCACCTCCTCGTCTGAACTCTCACAACAGACCTCAAATGGAATGACTATATAGAAGCCATAGCTAAATCCGCTGCTAAGAAAGTCGGTTCTCTATGTCGGACCAGTAAGTTTTTTTTCCGTCTGAGACAATAGTGCACATATATAAATCTACCATTAGCCCGTACATTGAATACTGCTGCCATATCTGGTCGAGTGCTCCTGCTTTCCACCTATGGGTCCTCGACAAAATCCAACGGAGAATCTGTAATGATCCCGACTTGGCAGCTCGGATACAGTCACTTTCTCACAGGCGCAAATGTGGCTTTCCTGTGTCTCTTCTACAATACTTTCACGGTTTCTGCTCCGATAAATTTACTGGTGCGCTTATATATGTATTTGCCTGAGCCACAAGATTAACAACTAGGTCCCACCCTTTTATTGTAAAACCAATAAAATGTAAACGCAAATTCTCCTCCCTCAGCTTCGTTTCTCGCACTTCCCGCCTATGGAATTCCCTTCCGTTTACACTGCTTCCCCGACAGCTACAATCTCCAAGAATTTAAATGTAAAGTCAATAGTCATCTCCTATCTCACTAACCTGCATCCTCTCTCTCATGTTCCTTTCTCCATCAACTCTACTCTCATCTGTATTCACATCCTTCTCCATTTTTTGACACCCTCCATAGCCTGTCACTCTTTCTCATAACTTACCTCCAATGTAAACCCTGCAAAACAGTGTCAGTAAAATGCCTTGTTTGGGGCTTTATGATTATAAAAAAAAAATTATATGCATTTATATTCCAGAGAATGTAAATAAATGTAAAAGACAGGCATGTGTAGCTAATCAGTATTTCATTGACTGACTGTTTCGTTTTCTACGGCTGATCAGACCAGAAATTATGATGTCAGTATAATGTGGAGGATCAATATTATATTACAATGAATATATAAATTAATCCCTCAATTTATGGCCACAGTAATCCTTCTATCACACACTTTCGGACACCCCCTATAACCTGTCACTCTTTCTCATAACTTTCTTCCTATGTAACTTTGTGCAAAACAGTCGCAGTAAAATGTCTTGCTTGGGGCGATATAATTATTAAAAAATTCTATACTATTATAATGTGGATATAAGGTGGGGGATCAATTCTACATTACGATCAATACATAAACTAATCCCTCACATTATGTACACATTCATCATTCTCTTACCTACTTCTTGACACCCCCTATAACCTGTCACTCTTTCTCATAACTTTCTTCCTATGTAACCCTGTGCAAAACAGTCGCAGTAAAATGCCTTGCTTGGGGCGATATAATTATAAAAAAAATTCTATACTATTAAGATATGGATATAAAGTGGGGGATCAATTCTACATTACGATCCATACATAAACTAATCCCTCACTTTATGTACACATTCATCATTCTCTTACCCACTTCCTGACACCCCCTATAACCTGTCACTCTTTCTCATAACTTTCTTCTTATGTAACCCTGTGCAAAACAGTCGCAGTAAAATGCCTTGCTTGGGGCGATATGATTATAAAAAAAATTCTATACTATTATGATGTGGTTATAAAGTGGGGATCAATTCTCCGTTACGATCTATACATAAACTAATCCCTCACATTATGTCCATATTCATAATTCTCTTACTCACTTTCTGACACCCCCTATAAACTATCACTCTTTCTCATAACTTTCCTCCTATGTAACCCCCTGCAAAAAAGTCGCAGTAAAATGCCTTGCTGGAGGCGATATGATTATTAAAAAAAAAAAACAATAACTAGAAAGCATGAGAAATTACAAAATAGTAGATAAACAAACAATTATCTAAAATTTAGAAAAAAATCATTGTAGGAACAAAAACGTAAATATAAAGCAGGATTTAAGCCTAAAATAATAGAAAATTGTGAAGTCATCCTTTAAGATAAAATAAAATCATTTATGACAGTTATTGACAGGGCTAACACCCAAACAATCAAAATGTGAAACAAATGAACTAGAATTGATGAATATAATTTTAAGCAAGGAAGAAAGAAAGTTAAAATGAGACTTTTGTATGACTTTTAATAATAGATCATTCTATTTGTCTATCTTTCTGAGATTAGGTAGTACTTAAACTATTTACATTATTCGGACTATTTTCCTCATTTTGTTGCTATTTGTATGATGTTTAATAAAAGATCATTCTATATGTCTATATTTCTGAGATGAGGTAGTATTTAGATTTTTCGGGCAATTGTCCACATCTTTGTTGCCATTTGTATGACATTTTATAATAGCTAATTCTATTTGGCTATATTTCTAAGATGAGGTAGAATTTACAGTATTTACAATATTCGGACTATTGTCCTCAACTGTGTTGCCATTTGTACGAAATTTAATAATAGATCATTCTATTTGTCTATATTTCTGAGATGAGGTAGTATTTATAGTATTTACATTATTTGGACTATTGTCCTCATCTTTGTTGCCATTTGTACGACGTTTAATAATAGATCATTCTATTTGTCTATATTTCTTAGATGGGGTAGTATTTACAGTATTTACATTATTCGGACTATTGTCCTCATGTTTGTTGTCATTTGTACGACGTTTAATAATAGATCATTCTATTTGTCTATATTTCTTAGATGAGGGAGTATTTTCAGTATTTACATTATTCGGAATATTGTCCTCACATTTGTTGCCATTTGTACGACGTTTAATAATAGATCATTCTATTTGTCTATATATCTTAGATGAAGTCGTCTTTACAGTATTTACATTATTCAGACTATTGTCCTCCTCTTTGTTGTCATTTGTAAGACGTTTAATAATAGATCATTCTATTTGTCTATATTTCTTAGATGAGGTAGTCTTTGCAGTATTTACATTATCCAGACTATTGTCCTCATCTTTGTTGTCATTTGTACGACGTTTAATAATAGATCATTTTATGACGTGTCGGCCGTTGTACGCTCCGAGTTCGGATCGAAGTTAGCACCCGAAGAACGGCCGAACGTCGTACAAATGGCAACAAAGTTGAGGACAATGGTCTGAATAATGTAAATACTTTAAAGACTAACGGTCTTCAGGCTAGTTTCACAAAAACAAACAACAGCTAATACTGAAAAAACGGGTAACTAAGGAAAATGTTGAAAGTAATAATATTAAAAGAAATATATATAACTAATATGTATAATAATGATGATATGTATAAGCAAAGCAGTCATAGAGGGCAACCCTCCGCCAAGGCAATCCCGAAATCATCTCATCTGTAAAAGATAATTATTAAAATTAGAATAACTGCAATGAACTTGACCGCTCTTTTTTTTTGTGATTTTGGATTATAAATATTAAATTTATATTATAAATAATAATATTTTCGTGGAAAAAATAGTGCGTTCGAAAATGTAATGACGTAAATTAATATAGGGGAGATAATTCAGTATTTGGCATGTAAAATGTACGAAAAAATATTTGAAAACAGAAAAAATAACCCTGAAACTTTTTCTTCCACTGGACCGAACCGAAAATTTAAAAATTTTGTGCCAATCATTAGACCGATCTTCATTGAAAGCTTCATCCGAGTCCTTTCTTGGGGTCTTGAGATATCTTGACCACGGACAGACAAACAAATAAACAATCATTCAAAATGACCGGACACAATACCTCCGCCTTAAGGTGGAGGTAATAATTGACCTGAAAGATGCTGAAGATACCATGGACAGAGCACGTGTGCAACGATGAGGTGTTGGAAAAGATGCAAACGAGAAGAAAACTGATACTAAATATCAGGAAGAGACAAATAAAGTTCCTGGGACACGTAATGAGGAGGGGGGTTTGGAGAAGTTTATACACACAAGTTGGATAAATGAAAGGAAAGACAGGGGAAAGCAGCGCGTTAGGTCTCAGCAAATGGATGGCGGAGCGGAGCTTAGAAGACATACCAAGAAGAATAGTAATCCGCGCGACAAGAGACAGAGCCAAGTGGCAGCCTATGGTCTCGTACGTCCTGAAAGGACACGGTATATGAAGAAGTAGTAATTGTAAATTATAGCAAATTTTTATATTATTTAACCTGTGTTGGGACGCCCGCGCCTATTCGGCTATAATGGACTATTCCATTACTATGTAAAGTACTGGTGGCATCTACGTAGGGGAGTGTACCGCGCAGCCTATCGACAAGTCAGTCGTAGACTTCCGGTGACGACCCGGAAGTAACCATTGCTCATACTACGTCTTACGACGGTTGAGACGATTAACCTTTATTCTTGTATTGGATACTAATAACCTTTGTAAATACTATTTTCACGGAATACAACAATTAACCTATTCCTGTTGTTGAGTTATTAATTCTTACTCACGACATAACAGTACATAACAACCTGGAACACTAACCATCAATTAAAGTTACACCACGACTAACCATGGGTATATGATGCCCGATTTTGAAAATATAAAAAAAAAATATTAAATATAAATCTTTATTTGAAATATTTTACATGCAGGCACTTCAAAATTGGTACTTTGTGTTAACATTAATAGGATCTGAGAAACATGTTATTTAGATAAGAAAATCAGGTAATGAAAATTTAAATAAATTGTAATTAAAATGGCGTCATTTTCGCTGGGTACTATATTACCATGGTTAGTGTTCTCGGGTTAAACAAAACAATAGTTACATTTTCGATTTTTTGTCAGTCAGTTAAGTGCCATACGTGATACACGCTTTGGGCGATCATGTTTCGTAAGACACATGACTGACTGGGCAGAAGATTATCCCGTAGTAGGTTGCCATTGCTTTCTGCGGTAGACTGGTTACCATCCAAGGCTATAGAACCCAATTTGTCCTATTATTTAACCCATAAATAGAGGGAGAAGAGATGTATTATATTAGTAAGTGGGGGATCATTTTATTACTTTATAACAATAGAAAACCGATCTGGCTACTGGCGTATGATGCATCATACGCTAAAAGTCTGTCTCCTTCTACCGAGCGCCCATTGTTCAGAGGTAGAATCGCCGACTGACGCCAATTCGGTCGGGTTTCAATCCTGGCTAAAAGCAATCGGATATCTAACCGGACTGATGAGCTGTGATACAGCGAAACAGATCTGTCTGCGGATGACTATTTACGCTCTCACATCCTGATTGAGCACTCTGGAAGAATGGTAGACTTTTAACAAACAGTAGCTACTCTAGTATCTGCGTATCGTTCATTCAGTAATGAATTAGCACACTCTAACTACTGGTGTACGTTTACATGGTATATCACACGGTTAAAAGCTGTGCCCCCATAGCTCAGGAGTAGAATCTCCGTCTGACCCCAATTCAGTCGTGTTTCAATCCTGGGAAAAAAATAGGTTGTCTAACAGTACTGATGAGCAGTAATATAGCGAAACAGACATGTCTAAGGATGACTGTATATGTATATTATTTTTTAATGACTTCGTCAACAGAAAATAAATGAACATAAGTGGTCCACATTCAAATATATATTCTAAATCTGCTAGGAATTTTTTTTTTTTAAATTCTATGATTTTGCTTTCCAATTCCATGTTTGTGTTTCAGTCCAAACGAAATTAAATTATTGTTGGGACGCCTGCGCCTATTCGGCTATAATGGACTATTCCATTACTATGTAAAGTAATGGTGGCATCTACGACAGGAAAGTGTGCCGAGCAGCCGATCGACAAGTCAGTCGTAGACTTCCGGTGACGACCCGGAAGTACCCATTGCTCATACTACGTCTTACGACGGTTGAGACGATTAACCCTTATTCTTGTATTGGATACTAATAACCTTTGTAAATACTATTTTCACGGAATACAACAATTAACCTATTCCTGTTGTTGAGTTATTTATTCTTACTCTTACGACATAACAATTATACATTTAAGAAATTAAAAAATGACACCCCAGATTTATAACTTAAACAACGGCTGAACAAAAAATAAAAATTCAAATCAAGAAACGGTCAGCACTTCATAAGATAAATCTGTTGATTACGTAATGTATGAAACTCCGAGTTGTGCTAGAGACGTAGGATAATATATATATATATATATAACAGCTCTGTCATATTACATTGAGCACTATTTTATTAACACCTGAAATATATTTATATAACTATGTGTACATGAATTTATCAGTCAGTTAAGTGGCATACGTGATACACGCTTGGGCGATCATGTCTCGAAAGATACATGACTGACTGGGCAGAAGATTATCCCGCAGTAGGTTGCCCTTGCTTTCTGCGGTAGATTTGTTGCCAACCAAGACTTTAGAACCCAATCTGTCTAGTTATTTGACTCATAGCTAGAGGGGGAAGAGAAAGATTATATTACATTTTTATATTAACTATAATTAGTGGGGGGTCAGTTTAATACTTCGTAACTATCGAAAATCGTTCCCCCACTTTATGCTCAATAGGAGCCTTAATCATGTTTCCAACTATTATATTTAGTCATTCAGTTAAGTGCCATACGAGATACACGCTTGGACGAACATGACTCGAAAGCGACATGACTGACTGAGCAGAAGATTATCCCGCTCTAGGTTGCCATTGCTTTCTGCGGTAGACTGGTTGCCAGCCAAGACTATAGAACCCAATACCCATATGTATTTGTTAATATCCACACACACACACACACACACACACACACACACACACACACACACACACACACACACACAACAAATCAAAAAAGGGAAAAAGCATAACGATAAAACCCCAAAAACCAGATCCTATTAATATTGATTTTATTAATATTAAAAACGATCCAGATGGAGGGCTCGATGTAAATAGTATTATTTATTTACAGAGCCAAATATTTTTTTAATCATATCACCCCAACGCCATTGTTGTGCAGGGGGCGACGTAAGAGTAAAAATATTGGAAAAGAGAAAGCCGGAAACCACATCCTAAGCAGGAAACAAGGGATGAGCCTCTTCACCTGTTCAATAGAAGTGGGTGGAGTGTGAACAGGGCGATAGTTTAGTCTATCTACTCCAATTGAAAAAATAAAGAAAAGAGTGTAAAGATAGGAAAAGAGAAAACCGGAAACCGCATCCTAAACAGGAAACAAGGGGTGAGCCTCTTCACCTATTCAATAGACGTGAGTGGAGTGTGAACCGGGCGATAGTTTAGTCTATCTACTCCAAATGAAAAAAAAAATAAAGACAAGTGTGAAAAGATTGGAAAGGAGAAAACCTGAAACCGCATCCTAAACAGGAAACAAGAGATGAGCCTCTTCACCACTTCAATAGGCGTGGGTGGAGTGTGAACCGGGCGATAGTTTAGTCTATCTAATATAAAAAAAAAATTCGAATTCTGCATACGTTGTATAGGTATTTCAGCGAGAAACATCTCGCTTTTTCAGCATCGATCAAAACCATTTTTTTTTTCAAATATGGTACAAATTTTATAGACCGGAAAGAAACCCAAAAAAATATCCATACACAGGTAGTTAAAAAAAAAGGTGGGAAATTAAAAGATAATTTTTTTTTTTAATTTGTTGTCCAGACATTAAAAAAGAAAAAGCCAGAGAGGCAGAGAAAGAGTTTCAGGACTCGATATTAGAAGAGATTTTTAGATTAAATAAAAGAATTCATTCTTAATTCCATACCTGTTTTTTATTTTTTATTTTTTTTTTAAACTCTTGTCTCTTGGACTCCTTCCAGTATATGAAATTTTGTACCATATTTGAAATAAAAAAAAAATGTTTTTGATCGTTGCTGAAGAAGCGAGATTTTTTTTCTCGCTTAACTAGCGGGACGGTGTCTTCACAAAATTCGAGGTCGACCCGAACTTACTCAGTGAAAGTGACAAATTGTTTGCATTAAAATACTCCAACTCCGATATCGAGTACTTTAAGGTAAAAAAAAACAAAAAAAAAACTGCCTACCAAAATATGTATTATCGGTAAAACTACTGAAAAACAACAATATTGTCACCAAACATTTTCATAATACACACACACACACACACACACACACACACACACACACACACACACACACAAATATATCTTCTTCTTTTATGTGCCATGTCCTTTCAGGACGCAGGCAATCATGGCTTTCTACATCTCTCTGTCTCTGGTGGCTCTTAGCACACCTTCTGCTGTTAGACCATGCAACACTCATTCCGTCATCTACCTGATTAGGTCCTTCAAATATGTTATCCGCTGCTTTCCCCTGTCTCTTTTTCACTCTATCTGACCTGTTATTAACAGGTTCTCCAAGCCCTCCTTCCTCATTGCATGTCCTAGCAAATTTAATTGTCGCTTCCTGATGCTCAGTATTAATTTCCTTTTCATCTCCATCCTTTCTCGTCATTGTTCAAATGCTCGGTCCATGATATCCGCAGCATCCTTCTGTAGAACCACATTTCAGTTGCTTCAAGTTTTTTCTTCATTTACGAAGATATTGTCCAACATTCACTGCCATATTGAAGAACCGACATCACATAGCAATCCAGTACTCTCTTTTTTGTTTCTAGTGAAATTGTCCTGTTTTCTTAATACTTTACTCAACTTCTGGAATGCTTCTTTAGCCATGCCAATTCACCTTCGGATCTCTATGTCGCACTTTCCGTCTTCTGTTAGAACACTTCCTAGGTATTTAAATTTCTGTTCCTGTTTGATTTTTGAGTCCCTCACCTGTATTTGGCATTTTGGGCTGCCCTTTTTGCTGATGACCATGCATTCGGTTTTCTTGCAGTTTATTTGTAGTCCTTTCTTATCACTCTCTTCAACTACCTTCTGTAGGAGGTCTTGTTGTTTCCTTTCTGTGTCTGGTATCAGCACTGTATCATCTGCGTACCTTATATTGTTTAAATTGTGTCCTCCGATGACGAATCCTGGCATAACTTCCAGGGTTCTCAGAATAGTCTCGCTGTACAAGTTGAATAGATCCGGTGAAAATCGAGAATCTCTACTGGCAGCAAACTGCGTGCATACGTACAGGCAACGAATTCAGTAATTATATATATATATATATATATATATATATATATATATATATATATATATATATCCTATCCTAATTCGAATATATATATATATTCGAATTAGGATGGCCAGCCACTTACGCTTTCATGGTCTCATCTTTTCTGTATCGTCAGGCATTATATATTAACTGATTCTCCAACATGTTTAAAACGCATAACAGGAAGTTTAAAATTAGGGAGTAGTTAATCAAGACTAGTGAAATAACGCTGTACATACATTCATCCATGTTTGTACGAGCCCAAAATATATTTTCTAATGTGTATACATCTGGAAATTATATCGGACTTTTCATTTAGCAACATTTCTCATTCTGAAAATTATAGTAAGTCCAACTTTTCTTGGTACAATCTGTAGACATCACAACCGTTGAAAGATCTGGCCTTTCTTAATATAATTTAGATTACATAAGAATCTTTGCCATGTTTTTCTCTCAATTTTCACATTTGTTACAATTATTAGGGATTTCTAGGTTAAATGTAGATTTATGATAATGCCATCTTTTTTTTAAATTACTTTCAGTACATCCCACATATATTTTGCTCTGTTCATTTGTATATTGAGTTTCAGCTCTGTAAATGACTCTTTCAGTTTTACAGACTCCATCAGGTGGACATATACTTTTATCTCTACAGTTATACTTTTCTTTAACGATATCTTGCAGCGCGTATCTTTTAAATACTTGGTGTTATGTCTTGTGTAATTTTCTAAATTATAAGTACAGCTGTAATCTTATTTAAATGTATTTCTATTAAATATCTTATGTAATTCAGAGGTTTTAGGGAAGTGTTTATTAAGCGATTCGAAAAATATTTTCTCAATTTTTAACTTCAAAAACAATATATATATATATATATATATATATATATATATATATATATATATATATATATATATTTACAACTTGTGCTGCTTCTATATGTCGCAGATTTAACAATGTGCATTTTCTCCTTGCTTTTTCCTATCTTGTTTGATAGTTGTCTTCTTAGAATTGCTTTGTAGGTTAAATGAATATATACTGCGTTAAGTAAATAACACTGTCATGATCTGCAAAAAGAAAAGTACTTTTTTTTGTATATTTTATTGAGTTTCAAATATTTAAGATGCCCAAATATCAAGTAAAACTGATATCTCTGTATTCTTGAACCCGCAGAAAAAAATAAACGCTTGTCAAAAAAACAAAAAAAAACAAAGAAAAAATAAATATTTTTCAGAAATATTGACGTCAGCCCAAATGATATATATTCTTTCAAATTTTTCTCCTCTGCTGAAGGAGTGTTTTCGAAAACAGCATGACAGGCAGGCTTGATTGACCAATGCTCCAATACGTATGTTAAATAATCTAAAAAATAATCAGATAAAATCAAGGGAATGCCATAGCCATTTTGCCTTCACATTCATACACACAGACACAGGTATATATATATACGTTTATGCAACATAGTTTGGTTACTGAACTGAACGCAGTTCGGTTCGGCTACTAAATTGATTGAACGATCTCGGTTACTAACTGTTTGTTTACATTCTGTGAATAACATGCTGTGACGTCTGTCTTTCCCTGCCGTGAGCCGATAGCTTAGGGGGAAGATCTCCGTCTGATGACAAATCAGTAAGATTTCGATTGCAGTTTGAAACAAACGGTATCTAGCCGCACTGATAAGCCGTGATACAACGAAACACACACACACACACACACACACACACACACACACACACACACACACACACACACACAGATATATATATATCTACAAGGATATTTTTTGGTGTTAATGAAACAGTGCTCGATCTACTTCTATAACACGACTCTGAGTTTCGTGCCCTATACAATCATCAGGTCATTATTATGTACTGATTTTTATTGGATTAGAATTTCGGGTTTTCGTGATGTTCATCGTAGTTATTTATTACAATACTGGAATTTTGTTTTTTAATTGCATAATTTAATTTGGACTAAAGTTTAAACATGAAATTGGAAAGTAAAATCTTATAATTTAAATCAAATAAATATACTCAAAAACACAAACATTTAACTATGACCTAAAAATCCTTTAAATAGTCACATAAACATGGCAAGAAAACGGTCAACCCAACACAATAAAAAGAGGTCTGCCACAACACCAAAAAGAAACCAACTCATTATAAAGCAATTAAGTGGATAACCACTAGAAGTTTTTAGTCAGAGTTTATACGTTTTGTGCCTCTGGGTCAAATACGTTAATTCGGATTAACAGAAATAATTTTATGTAGACTTTTTGTGGGTATTTATGTTTATAGGTTTTGAGATTTCTTCTGTTTAGTAGTTGATACATGACCTTTTGTATTTTTTGTCGTGATTGAGTGTTTATATATTTATAATTATATAGTGTTTATTCTGAGGGTTCAAAAATACAGAGATATCATTTCTACTTGAACTTTGAACAACTTAGATATCTGAAACAATAAAATATACGAAAAATGAATAATTACATTTTTTAGAGATCATAAGAACATTATTTATTTAACCTTATATATATATATATATATATATATGTGTGTGTGTGTGTGTGTGTGTGTGTGTGTGATTAATGTTTACATCTCACAAATTGTGCTGCCACATTTGAAGCCAACTATGGAAGCTGTCTTCATCGTCAGTTGAGTGCCATACGTGATACACGTTTGGGCGATCATGTCTCGAAAGCGACATGACTGTCTGGGCAGAAGATTATCCCGCAGTATGTCGATATTGCTTTCTGCGATAGACTGTTTGCCAGCCAAGGCTACAGAACCTAATCTGTTTTGTTATTTAACTCATAACTGGAGGGAATAGACAGATTAATACCTTTCCTAAGGTATTTGTGCGTATTTGAATGCAACGAATTCAACTAGAATTCAAACTCGGCTCCCCGATTTCTCGTTCAGAGTCGATAACCACTGCACCACAACGCACATCCGTTAACAATATTAATTGTTAACAATGTTAATCCTCTTTGTCCCAGCTAAGATTTATAAGTGTGTGTATCCACTTAATTGCTTTATAATGAGATTTTTTGTTGTCGTTGTGGCTGACCTTTTTATTGTGCTGGGTTGACATTTATTTTTACCATGTGACCTTTTTAAATGATTTTTTTTAGGTCACAGTTAAGGGTTTGTGTTCTTGGGTGTAATTATGTTTGTGTAGTTTTATGAGATTTTTTCTGTTTTTGTTTATTTTATATCGTGATTGAGTGTTTATCTAAACTTATTTATAAATGGAACTTTGTCTGTGTGTGTTTGCGTGTGTATGTGTGTGTGCATGTTTGTGTGTGTGTGTGTCCGTTACCTATAAACTCCGAAACGGCTGAACTGATTTTCTTGAAAATTTACACAGTTGTACTATAAGCGTCTGCGAGTTTGTTTTTTTTAGCAAGGTTTTGTGTCGAGGTACTCCTGATAAATATCGAAAATCCATAATCGAAAAAATCGGGTTATAGAAGGAGGGGTCCGATTTTAATCAAATTAGATACACTCATAGACAAAGACATAAGAAACAATATTCAGAAGTTTCAAGGTTGCAGTTCTTATAATAGTGCAGAAAATCGATTATATATATATATATATATATATATATATATATATATATATATAAGGCAAGATGTTTGTGTGTGTGTGTTTATCTGCCTGTATGTCAGTATTTTTTTTCAGCCCTTTTATTTTAGGTTTTGCTTCGGGTTTGGCTCTAACTAGGCATAATTGTAGTTCTTAATCTCAGCCATCATACCATTTACTCAGAGGACTAATTTAGCAATCATAATTAAGTTTACAACGAAAAAATCTTATTTGATATCTATACCAGGAAATCAAAATTTGACTTACATCCATTCATTTTTCTTTCAGTCTACGGTTTCGCTTTAACTGGAAACAACTATTGCTTTTTAGTCTTTCGTGCCAACGTCCAAAGAGTCTGAGCTCCAGGACCATAGATTAGTTTTAAATCTTTCATTACACCCGAGCAACGCCGGGCTATACTGCAAGTATATTTATAATTTTATATGGTAATTTTGGGTTTGCGTTTTGAGTTACATTTATTTGTTTTGTTTATTAAATAACACCAAGCTCCATATAAATAAGAAAAAATAAGCAGGACACAAAAGCGAGCTGAAGTTTAGCTCTGACGAGTAAAAAAAAAAATCATAACGGTGCTTTCACGAAACTTTGAAGTCGGCAAGATTCTTTTCAATTTGTTGACAACCTTCTTCACATTAATTCTCTTAACGCTCTACATCTATCTTAATACACGCTTTGGGCGATCATGTCTCGAAAGAAACATAACAGACTGGGCAAAAGTTTTTCCCAGCTGTAAGTTGCTATTACATTTTGCAGTAGACACGTTGCCAACCAAGGCTAAAGAACTCAATCTATCTAACTATTTAATCCATAGCAGGAGAGAAAAGAGACGGATTAAAACCTCTCCCAAGGGTATTTGCGCGTAAATGAATGCAGCGAAATTTTATCAGTAAACCACTGAAAAAAAAGAGCACCTCTCAACAAGAACCCACAACAATATATATATATATATATGTGTGTGTGTATGTGTAAGTGAACTCTGAGGTCAGCATACAGCAGCAACGGTCTGTTTCATGTTTGAAGATTGCAATCAAACACGAAACAGAATGTCTCCTCTTAGTTTTGAACTTTCATATTAACATGCACTCTTCTTGATATTGAGCACTTTTAGTCATAAACTTAACTTAAAAGTATATTTTTATTATAATATTTCACTTAAGGTTTAAACGCAGATCATATACGGATCGAAATTCTTTTAATAACAGTAAAATGTTAAAGTGATAAATGTTTTTTATTTATCATTCATATAAAAATATTCAGTATAAAATATTCAATAGGGAAACGATCAAGATTAGTTATTCGTCTACTAATAATATGTATAAGATTATTAGCTTCCACAGGAACCAAATCTTGAAGAAGTGTAGTGAATCCAATACAGATAATAGGATTATGCCCATCCGTGTAATTTTAGCTCTAGATATAACTGTCCGGTTGATGGTAAATGTAGATCTGCAAATGTGCTCTATCAAGCCACCGTCTAACCTAAGGAAAATAAGGAGAAATATAATGTTTATATCGGAATTTAGGCGGGAATTTGGAAGCAAAGGATTATACACACAGACACTCCTTTACTAACTCTAATTTAAGCTATCAAACAGCCATTTCTTGAAAATATTGGGAATTGGAAGAAAATAGCGCTAAATCCACAGATAAAGTGGAAGCTGATAGTCAAGGCAAAGACCCCTAATAGCTTAATGGACAGATGTAATCTATATTTAACAGAAAAAATTAAGATTTTGAAATTTCAATATCAGAATAAATGTAGAGAAATCATTAGTATGTGTCGTCACAGGAATAAATTTAAATTGCAATAGTTATCTCATTCTTCCATTTAGTCACACTAGAATTTTAAAAAAATGGCGAAGCAGTACCATTTTCTCTCCTATCTACCAATACTAACTCAATGGTCAAGCCACATGCCTCTCACTACCATAAGAGAAATTACTACTAAGATTCCTCTAACTTAACCCTATATTGGCCAACATCCCCCAACTCTTTCCTTTACAATCCTCTGCCTCCGGTTTTAGAATTTTTCCTCGTTCTTTGATTAAGCAACACCGTTTAGATAATGCATGTCTTAAACTGACAGGTTGAAAATATTTATAAACCCTCGAAATTTTATCTGAATTATATATATATATATTAAAGTACATTAAAGATAACAATTTGGTCTGAGGTTGAGCTATTCCGTTTCCTGTTTAATGATATAATAATCAGTTTTATTTAAAATAACAAAAATATATTAGACTTATTATTTGTAACTTCTACTCCAACAGTTTCTTTCCTCGCACTTCCCGACTGTGGAATTCTCTTCCAAACGATTGCTTCCCCGACGGCTACAATCTCCAGGAGTTTAAATGTAAGGTCAATAGACACCTCCTAACACACTAACCTGCTCCCATTCTATCAAACACTCTTCCCATCTGCCCAACCCTCATCCTCGCTATCCTTACTCATCTGTCACCTTCCTCCTGACATTCCCTATGTCTAACCACTCCTTCTCTTTACCTTCCCCTATGTAGCCCCATGCGCAATAGTGGCAGTGGAATGCCTTGCTTGGGGTGAGATGATTAAAAAAAAAAAAAAAAAAAAAGACTACCTACACTTTCTAATTTTCTTTTAAAGTTTCAACCTAAGGCGGTACCGCTACTGATGCACAAGGGACTACGTAAGAGTAAAAGTTTAGATAAGAGGAGAGTGAAGAGAAAGACGGACCAGTTACAGGTGGTGTCAGAGAAAGGGCAAGAGAAGGATGGAAACTTAGGTGTGAAGACAGTTGCATTCAAATAACCTGGAGGTTGTATCCGTCAGGAAAGCAAGTATGCGGAAGGGAGTTCTACAAGGGGGGAAGTGTGTAAAAAGAAGCTGAAGGAAAGAGTAGAATTGTCGCCTGCATTTGGTTGATCTAACTGTAAATGGGTGGGACATTGCTGCTAGTCTGGTTGCACGAATAAAATCTAGTGACGGGGGTACCGGTGACTTAAGTTCGTCGGAGCAAAAGCCATGAATATATTTGTAGAATAGACAGAGGGAAGCTACATCCTGCCGGTGAGAAAGTGGCTGGAGTCGAGCTGCCAGGTCGGGACCTATCACGTTACAGATTCACCTTTGGAGCCTGTCGAGAACACTGACATGAACAGCAGGGGCGCCCGTCCATATATACAAGTCAACCATCCGTCCGTGCATAGAAACGGACGGATGGTTGACTTGTATATGTGCAAGATGGATTCAGGCGTAAAAATTTATCCTGGACTGACACAGTGACCTAAACTTACTAGCAGTGGATTTAGCTATTGGCTCAATGTAATGATTCCCATTGAGGTCGGAAGATAGGGTAAGGCCGAGGAGGCGCAATATATTGCTTCCCGGGAGACTCGCTTAGTTTATGCTTATGGTGGGGTCAGGAGGGGTTGCCTGTGATGGTTGACAGAAGTTTCATTTTAGAAGCATTGAAATTATAAGCCACTTATCCTAGTCCACCACTGAGTGGAGGTCCTTCTCAAGATCAGCGCCTTTCTCCGAATTTCTTACTAATGCGGAAGTAAATTAAGCAAAAAAATCTTGTCAGCACAAAGATGCCAAATTACACCGAATATCGCATAATATGAAAAAACGGAGAAGTAGTAGCAGAAAAACCAAATAACCCTGAAGGGTGAATGCATTACAACAATGCCCTCAAAAATCAAGGTATAACTGAAACAACACTGCTCAGATATGTGATACGTTTATCCACATGAATTATATATATATTTGATGGTGATGTCGTTGAAAGACAACAAAAAATCACAATAATTGTTGATTTTTTTATCGGGTCTAAGCTTTCGGCTCACATAAGCCATTATCAAAGAGTAAATATTAACACACAGTAAACATAGAACATTTAAGTTATTAACAATAACTTAAATTAGAACAACACGGTTATCAACGCACACTCCTGAGAAAAACGCTTGTTGATAACACGTAGATAATTAAACAAGAAAATAACAAACAGAAACTAAAAATCATCGAAGCAATCTACATAAAACAATTTAAACCTGGTTTGAATACAATCAATTTTGATATTTCCAAAAAAGTACTCAAATGTCTGTAATCAGACCAGGGACCACAACACCACTATTTTGTCACTGTCTTCGGCTATCCGCCACGGTAGGGATGGACTTATATTTTCAATTCAATTCTCCTTATTGTTAATAACTTAAATGTTCTAAAGTTTACTGTGTGTTAATATTTACTCTTTGATAATGGCTTATGTAAGCCGAAAGCTTAGATCCGATAAAAAAATCAACAATTATTGTGATTTTTTGTTGTCTTTCAACGACATCACCATCAAGTATATAAGACGGTATGAACGGATCCTACACAAAATTAATAGACAAAACTTGTCTATATTATTCAATGAAACCTGCATTAATGAAAAAATGCTGCCAAAATACACACAATTTATATATATATATATATATATATATATAGACAGAGACAGAGAGTGAGAGAGAGAAAGAGCAGATTATCTTTATTAGATTTTACTTTAACATTCTTTAAAATTCTTTGTTTTAAAATTGGCTTCCTCTCATATGGTTAACCTTATAAATTTTTGCTTTCTGCTTTGAGCAACGATTTTTAATCCAAGCAGAAATGTGATGAGTTTGTTATGTTATTGTTAAAAGTGAAGTAATGGCGGCAGTTTGAACCCAGGGTGAATAATTCCGTTCGTTGTTAAGTCAGTGGGTAATCAGTTCTATCAACAAAAAATAAAAAGTTACTCAAAGAAGAAAGCATAAAAAACGAAGAGAAATAAACATATTAAAAAGGAGCAGACCCAGCAGCAAGCGAAATAATGCAAAATTGGAAACGCTGCAACTTTTGCTAATAATCCAAACAAGCAAATATATTAATATATAGAGTGTGTGGGTTCAAAGGGGGGGGGACTTCTTCGAAGAAGATCAGGTGCTGAATTAATATGTTTTTCTTTTCTTTCAATAGCACCAGTTCCGACACTTTTGATCAGACCTCGTGGAACGTATGTCTAAACACAGGAGAATAAATTGTTCATTTTAAATAAGGAGCTTTTTCTGGAAAACAATTTAAATACTGATAGATGAAAGCATTTTTTTAAAAAATCAAACTAAAATGAAACATTAAAAAATTAGTTTGTGATGCGAACACTTATGCATACATGGATGCAGACACACACACACACACACACACACACACACACACACATATATATATATATATATATATATATATATATATATATATAAGGAAGTGTGTAAGGATAGGAGCAGTCAGACACGTAGTTAAGAACTTAAAGAAATTTATCGACCTAAAAGTTTTTTTTCTATGTGTCCTCTGAAGTAGTATGCATTACACAGGCTCAGGGTCAGATTCCGTATTCAAATTTAAAAGAATTTTGGGTAGCACCTCACACACACACACACACACACACACACACACACACATACATATTTTTTTTTAATCATATCACCCCGAGCATATATATATATATATATATATATATATAGGTGGAGTGGGAGAAAGGTTCGGTTAAAATAAGGTGCAGAGAAAAGCAAAAAGATGGAAATTTCAAGAAAGCGAAAACTTTTTTTTCTTTTTTTAAAAACTTTATTTCGGAATCACGTACACAAAATTTAATCGTGACAAACTGTGGAATTGTTGTCATTTTTTTCGGCAGGAGCATAAAGAGGAAAGAGAATATAAAAAAAAAAACAATCAAGAAATATTTGTGAACAGCCTGGAATAAAATTAATTTTATTTCTTCTTTTTTTTTTTTTTGACATTTGTCTCCGTTAATCAAGATGACAATGTTGCACATTTTTCAACTGTGAAGAAGTCGGGGTTGAATGTTACTATGCTTTTTTTTGCACAGCTACACACACACACACACACACACACACACACACACACACACACACACACACACACAAGCGCGCGCGTGTGTGGGCGGGGTAGTGGGAACTGAGTACTGATTAGTTTTATCTGTTTAGCTGTATTTTTCTCTCGTTCTTTCTCTCTTTACACACAAACACAAACACACACAAACGCACACACACACACACACACACACACACACACACATATATGTATATGAGGACAGAGGAGGAAGCGAGGACTAATTAGTTTTATCTATTTACTGTATTTCTCCCTGTCTCTCTCTAACTCTTTTTCTCTTTTCTCACTCTCTTTCTTTACACACACACACACACACACACACATATATATATATATATATATGAGAAAGAGAGAGGAGATACAGAGAATAGAGTGTTGATTAGTTTTATCTATTCAACTGTATTTTGCTCTTTCTCTCACTCTCTGTCGCTGTCTCCATATATATATATATATATAATTCATGTGGATAAACGTATCACATATCTGAGCAGTGTTGTTTCAGTTATATCTTGATTTTTGAGGGCATTGTTGTAATACCTTCACCCTTCAGGGTTATTTGGTTTTTCTGCTGCTACTTCTCCATTTTTTCATATTATGCGATATTCGGTGTAATTTGGCATCTTTGTGCTGACAAGACTTTTTTTTTTGCTTAATTAATGTTATATTAATTGTTTATGTTTCATTCTTGCTCATTATTAAGTGATGTCGGCTATGTTGTTGCTTAATTGCTTTTTAGTGTGTTGGTTCAACACACTATAAAGCAATTAAACCACAGCATAGCCGACATTTTTGATAGTGCATTGAAACATTTTTGATACGGCATTGAAACAGCCAGCATAGAACTTACTGATACATCTATCCAACTCAACTGTAAATTGATGAGATCTCGTATCTAGTCTAGTATTGCGTTTAAATTAAAAACTCGAGATACCATAGCGAGGTACCATAGCGAAAAGTACCCTGAAAGTATTTATCGAAAAAGCACAGAGAGGAAACATTACGGCGGTGACAAAATGTCTGAAGCCGAGATATCATGTCGGGACAAAAATATTGCTGATTTGAAATTTAGCAAGACATTCTAATTACATATCAAAAGTATTATATGTAGCAGCATTATTATAAGTATGAACGAATGACAGACTTATAGATATGTAAGATAGATTCAAGAGATAAAATTGTCTAGCACGACACAATGAACCAACATTCTTTCTTGCTGACTTAATAGATCTAATATAGTCTTTCTACTTCATGTCAGCCGAGAATGTTAGCCTGAGAAGGCACAACGAGTTACTAATATGGGGGTTAGCATCAGCCATGCAGATTGACGCCAAAAACTAGGCTCTCTGATTATTAATCAAGAGCAGTTTTGTTTTACAGGCATTAAAATTTGTTGTCCCCGGAAACAAGCAATTTTTTGGCCCCTGGAGATTCGTTTATGTTATCAGCATTGACTTGATTAGTCTTACTATTGAGATCGCATTAAAGTGCAGTGCCGTCACTATAGATATCAAGATGATAGATGATGCTATCGGGAAGATAGTTGACCCTCTAGGGCCATTCGTATCATATTAGTGGGGGATCTGTTTATTACTTCATAACAATATAGAACTGATCCCCCACTTTATGACAAGTAGAAGCCTTAATCATATTATATTATTAACCCTCTAGGGCCATTCGTATCATATTTGATACAGTATGAAAACAAGCCTTGAAAGAAATATTTTCCTGAAAAATTTTTTAAGAGAAATATTTTATAAATTTCAAATGAAAGCAGTACTGACTGCTCAGTCAATGAATACCAAATGTTTCCTTATAGGGAAATACTGTATCAAATATGATACGAATGGCCCTAGAGGGTTAATGAAAACTAAAAACAAGACGTGGCCATGGATACAGCCTTAGGTGACATCGGCATTGGTACAAAAAGGATCTAAATGAGTACCCGTTCAAGATAACTTTCATTTCACAATTTGATAAGATTGAATCAGTTAAAAATTCGTCCGAAGACATCGTAACTTTTCAACTTGTACAGAAAACCTCCATGCCAAACTTTATAAATAGACGCTTGGTTAAAAAGTTCATTTTCTGATCATAATACCCATGTTCTAATCTCGCCTTGGTAAATTTTTCAATTTCATGATTTTATCAACCTTTGTAATGCTCCTGAAAACAATAAAAGTCTAGAAATACTTTCATGGCAACTACTCTGATGACTTCTTTTCCTTGGTGATTGGATACAGTGAATTTAAGCCTACTACTAGATTGGCATGTAGGTCCCACCCTTTTACTGTTTAAATAATGAAATGAAAACCACGCTTCTACTCCAACAGTTTCTTTTCTCGCACTTTCCGCCTATAGAACATACCTCCGTTTATTCACTTTCCTGGTAGCTAGAATCACCAAAAATGTCAATACAACGTCTTGAATTTCGTTCATCTTTAATCTTTTCTTCAATACCAGCCTGTACCAATCATTTCTCTCACTAGTGTCAGTTCCGCCTTGCTTGGGGTGAAATGATTAAAATATATTACGGGTTGACCTAATCTTTTAGAAAGATATTTCGTTGATAAAATTATTCATCGATGCAGGTATGAAGTCAGAAGTCGTCGTGACTGAGGGTTTGAATGTACTGGCTTTGTTCAATCTGTTTATCACGCCAGATGACACACTCTAGACAAGAAACGGGGAGCCGAGTTGAATTCCAGTTGAATCCATTGTATTCACTTACGCGCAAATACCCTTGGGAAAGGTATTAATCCATCTCTTCCTGATGTATTATTTACATAGTTGTAGTATTAACTACAGGTGCGTTTTGAACAAACACAAATGCAACTGATTACGCGTCGGCAATTCGGAGTGGATAGCGGCCCTAATAGACGGTTAGACATGGATGCCATCGGTCAGTTATTAATTTATGAGTGGGCGGCATAAAATTTAGACATAAAAATAGATATAAAAATAAAAAGATAAATATAAAATAACCTAGATAAATCCTGATTGTGATTTAAATTTGTGTAAATTAAATTAATTTACATTAATTTGACTTAAAAATGCGTTTATTTTGGGAAAACTTTGCAATGTACTGTTTACCACGAAAGTTCTTATATTTTTTTTTATTTTTCTGTTTTTTATTTTTATAATTATTATATTTATGATTATATTTTTAAAATTCTTTTTTTTCGTTTTTAATAGAATGATTATTATTATTATTATTATTATGATGATGATGATGATGATGATGATGATGTCATTTATGATGATAATGATGTTAATGTCATTTTTTTCGTTTTTAATAGAATGAGTATTATTATTATTATTATTATGATAATGTCATTTTTCATCATATTTCGATTTCTGCTTTGGTCTCACTACCAACCAAGTCTGCGGGGAGACCTAAGGCAGGTTGTAGCGTGTTGTTATGGCTCCATTTCATGTTTTTCTATCTTCCCTATCATCCCTAGCATTACATAAAGTTTTCCTTAGTGTGTGGGCTGTACTTAATAAGACAATTTTTTGTATGTCTCTTAAGCTGGGGTTTCCAGGGATTCTTTCAATGTGTTGTTTTGTTCCATTTTTTATCATTCCAAGTGCACCTACTATCACTGGCACAACTCTTGTTTTCAATTTCCACATTTTTTCTATTTCAATTTCCAGGTCTTTATATTTTGACAGTTTTTCAAATTCCTTGGTTGCTATGTTACAATCCGCTGGACAAGCCATATCAATTAATAGACGAGTTTTCTCCTTCTCGTTTTTAACAATAATGTCTGGCCTGTTTGCTTCATTATTATTATTATTATTATTATTATTATTATTAATATCTTAGAGAAATTTTGTTTGTTACATACACACACACATATATATATATATATTCTTATTATTATTTTATTTTTACTATTCTTTGTTTACTATTATTATTATTATTATTATTATTATTATTATTATCTATTATTAGTATTATTATTTAAGATGTTTTTAAGATTGTATTTTAATATTTTATTCATTTTTTCTTACTAAAAGTTATAATTTTTATTTATTCATAATAAATTATTACCAATTGTTATATTGTAATTTATATTAGGATGTATGATTTATTATTTATTTTTTACCATCAATATACCCCATAGTAGGTATATTTTAATTTAAGATTAAATCCCATGTCGTGTTTGTAAGAATGAAATAGATGTCGGTTTCGATCTAAGACGTTTATTTTGCATTATTTTAAATTCTTTTTTATCTATGCTACCCGCTCTCATTCTTTTTATTTCTTTCTTTTTCTTTATTTTTTTCTCTCTTTTTTAGGTTTTACGTTTCTAACTTTTTCTTTTTCAATATTTAATTGTAATTTTTATTCTTTAGTCATTCTAATTATTT
Source organism: Ascarosepion bandense (assembly GCA_037127315.1). Taxonomy (NCBI): domain Eukaryota; kingdom Metazoa; phylum Mollusca; class Cephalopoda; order Sepiida; family Sepiidae; genus Ascarosepion; species Ascarosepion bandense. The sequence goes on along the minus strand of JBBBDQ010000591.1, from coordinate 3,627,760 downwards.
TCACTGAATTTTTAAATTGATATGATTTTTTAAAAATAATAGTAATAGTATTCATTTTTTCAAATTGTATTAAAATTGTGATGTACAATTTATTTTTGTACCGTAAATATATCCCATTATATTTGAAACGAAATTTCAATGTAAATTTTTCTATGTCATGTTTTTCTAAGAAAGCAGACGAGTCGTTAGAGTCGCTATTTCGATACATGGAGTTAACGTTTATTTCTCTGAATACTGTTCATTTTATTTTTCATTTTATTTCTTTGTCCTTTCTTTTTTTCTCTCTTCATTTTTTCTCTTCTTTCTATTAATCAATCGTCTACTTTTTTTTTATCCTTGCTTTTTTTCTATTCTTTGTTTTTTTTTTTTAATGAGCAAGATATTTTTGTAAATTACCGTTACAAATGTCTATTCGAAATATGGGCATGTAAGCATCTGTGAAAAAAAGATTTATGGGAGGTATTTTGAGGATCAACTGTTGTAACATTTGAGTCTGACTAGGCCGTAATAATAACATCATTGTGCGGTGAAATATGTATTACCCATTGTAACTGTAGCCAATCAAAAATCTTTTCTAAATTATATTACTCTGTTAAATTAAATAAATGAATTTAACATTGAGTTCTTCTGAGTTCGTCGCTATCGGAATTTACCTGGATAATATACAAAGTGTTATATATATATATATATATATATATATATATATATATATATATATACATGCTCTCGTTATTCGATTGAACTCTCTAGAAGGGAAAATTAAAAAAACAAGTCAGTAAATACTTCTGCGATTTATACATTACTCTTAATCATGATATGAGTTCTCTTGGCTGCTTGCATGTGTATACACCACGTGGAAATTTCCCGATGAGCTGTCATATAGCGAAACAGATCTGTCTGTGGATGACTATTTACGCTCTCACATCCTGATTGAGCATTCTGGAAGAATGGTAGACTTTGAAAAACAGTAGCTACTCTGGCAGGTATGCATTGCCCATTCAGTAAATGATTAGAGCACTCTGGCGTATAATGATAATATACGCGCTAAAAAGTCTACCTTCTTCTACCGAACGCCAATTCAGTCGGGTTTCAATCATGGGTTAAAAAGCATTCGGAGTCTAACCGTACTGATGAGCTGTGATACAGCGAAACAGATCTGTCTGCGGATGACTATATATATATATATATCCCGCGCAGAAAAGCATAGCATCTATGCAACAATAAACGGTGTGTAAAAAAAGAAAAAAAAAGATTGGGAAATCTTACTTGTAATATTTCCCGAATGGAAAACTAGTGTCACGGCGGTTTCTGGATGGAACTGGTTTGGTCATGTTTTCTGTTTTTCTGTAAAGCCTTACGCTGTGGGCTATGGACATTTCTCTTCTCCGGACTCTACATCGACACCCCACTTCTTCACTCTATCCACTGATATCATTCACCGGCAGTCACTTGAGTTTGTGGCTATTTGAACGAAAGGGAGAGAGTCGCTTTTTGTATTCCTACATGCGTTTTTGGCTATCAATTCTAACTGGGAATTAAAAATTCATAGAACGTACACTTATAGTAAAGGATAATTATTAGAAAATCCTATATTTGAAATACATATGTGGCCCTGCTGTGAGAAAGTCAATACTGATTTACATAGAACCAATAACGTCCTAGAAGGATGGCAAAAGCTTTTTTGGCCGCTAGTATCATCCTATCGGATGTGCGTTGTGGTACAGTGGAACGAGAAACCGGGGAACCGAGATCGAATTCCAGTTGAATCTAATGTATTCACTTACGCGCAAATACCCTTGGGAAAGGTATCAATCCGTCTCTTCCTTCCAGTTATGGGTTAAATAGCAGGACGGATTGGGTTCTATAGCCTTGGTCGGCAACCAGTCTACCGCAGACAGCAATGGCAACCTACTGCGGGATAATCTTCTGCCCAGTCAGTCATGTCTCTTTAGAGACATGATCGCCCAAGCGTGTTTCACGTATTGCACTTAACTGACTGAATATAATATTTAGAAACATGATTAAGGCATCTACTGGTCATAAAGTGGGGGATCGATTTTCTATACTTACGAAGTAATAAACGGATCCCCCACTAAATTACGACTAATTATAATACATCTCTCTAGCTATGAATCAAATAACAGGCCGGATTGGATTCTATAGCCTTGGTCGGCAACCAGTCTACCGCAGAAAGCAATGGCAACGTACTGCGGGATAATATTCTGCCCAGTCAGTCATGTCTCTTTCGAAACATGATCGCTCAAAGCGTGTATCACGTATGGCACAACTGACTGACTGATCATTTGGTAGATTTGAGCTTTCGATTAATTTTCATTTAAACAGTTTACAATTCGAATAAATGTTTTTCGAATAATTGTTTTCGATCATTGTTCACAGAATCTTTTGAAATAATCGTCTTTTCCAGGAACATAACCAATCTCTAGAAGAGTGAATGGCGCACAAGAATAAAGAAAATTCGTTCGTCGTCTATTAAACTTCTACTTGGAATCATAAATGTTTGGTTTTAAAACTTAATGTTATTAGGTTTTCAGTTGGTTACGGGAGTCTAATTTGTAATGCAGTCGTCCTATTAAGCGAAGATAAAAAAGCGCTTCTAACGAGCAATGGTAAAAAAAGATTTTTTAACAAGTAAAACCAGAGAATCATACCAAAGACCATCTTTCTTCAAACATGGGGGACTGTTGCCAAAGATTTGAAAAAATGATTATTCCTTTTAGTGTGTCTTTTTTTCAGACGTCGGGGACCATCAGTGAGGCAGTAGAAATTTTTTGATTGCATGTTCTTCGCTGGGCCAGCAGTGTATTAGGGTGATCAGATTTTCATTGCGTGTTCTTTTCAGGCGTCGGGGTTCACCAGTGAAGCTATAGGGAGATGGTTAATGTTTTTTTGAATTGGCCTTGTGCCAAATATAACCAAACTTCTTACTACATAGTATTATTTGCTATCATCAGAAGGTTGGAGATGGGAATGCGTTGATTTTGTGGAAGAATAAATGTATATCTTTTGTGTGTTTAGATAAAATAGTCATCATTTCCAGGAACATAACCAATCTCTAGAAAAATTAAGAGGCGGCACACAAGAATAAAGAATATGTATTCGTCATCTATTAAACTTCTACTTGGAATCATAAATGTTTTGTTTTCAAACTTAATGTTATTAGGTTTTCAGTTGGTTACGAGAGTTTAATTTGTAATGCAGTCGTTCTATTAAGTATTAGGATACGCAAGCGCTTTTAATAAGCAATGGCGAAAAAAAAATTTTTTTTAACAAGTAAAGCATGGAGATTTTAGCAAAGCCCATAATTATTCGAAATGCAAAATTCTTTGTTGCAATAAAAGTATAAAAATTAAAAGAAAATGAAGTTATCGAAATATAAATATCGCTTGGGCGATCATGTCTCGAAAGAGACATGACTGAATGGGCAGAAGATTGCCATTGGTTTCTGTGGTAGACTGGTTGCCAGCCAAGGCTATAGAACTCAATCTGTCCTATTACCTACCACATAACTGGAGGGAAGAAACGGATTAATACATTTCCCAAGGGTATTTGTCATTCCGAGTCGATATCCACTGCACCACAACGCACATCCTTAAATTATATGATGCTATAGCGGATATCTTATCTCATTTATTCTTTTTCTAGTTGTAGTAGGTTTCCGTTCTAGTGAAGGGTAATTGTATACCGTTGCAGGTTAACGGAATTTGGCCTTGTGGAAGATAGCCCACTATAATTCATAAAATGATTATAAATCAAGAAACGCAATTTGAGTATAAAATAACATTTATATATACACATTTCAATTATTGTTTTTACAATTAAAGCAATACTTGAAAAAAGGTTCAACGGAGGTTAGAATGTTCATGGAAAATATAATGCTGAAAAAGATAAAAGGCTTAGGAGTGTTATGAAAGTTCATTTTGAGGTTGCCACTTCTAAGGTCAGTAAGTCAGTAAGTTGATTTGTGAGGAATGTCTTTGAAGAGGTCACTCCTGAGGTCAGTAAGTGCTTTTGAGACAGGGAGAAGGAAAGAGGTCAGCATAGTAGCCGCTTGACTTAAGTCAAGGGGAGGCACTGGTTACTCTATCCTGTCAATCCTTCTGTCTTTCTGTCTGATGATGCTTTTTGTCTCCGCTTTTTATATCTGCTTTTTGGATCAGAAGTTCGTTTTGAATTTCACGCTTGTATTTGATTCCGGGCTTCCCATTGTCGGGTAAATTCACGTAGGCTCGCGAAATGGAAATTTGATATTTGATTAATTTTTATTTTTCAACCGGAACATCTCCGCGAACTCGGATGCGCACAACGAAGTTTGTTCATTTGCCTTTTTGTTGTGAGAGTGCAAACATCCGGTTCATCGCTTTTATTCGGTCGGTATCACCACAATACTGCCCTCAAATAATCAACAAATACAAATCCCATATCACCCAACAATTAGCTGAAACGCAAAAAGTAAAATTGTAACCCTCAAAATCGGATCAGAATTACTTAAAACATTTTGAAAAAACTTAGACCAAAGCAAACTTCACAAGCCGGCTGTAAAAATTAGAAAATAGCAAATAGAACAATGACAAAGGTCACATTTTCTTAACATCTAAAAAATGGGTTCGCGGTTGTATCCGAACAGGTGACTGGATTTCACTACTTATACACGTCTCTTGACCGGCCAAAGACACTCCGATGGGAGCAGAGATCTGATTAGCACCTCGTTACAATATAAAGGCTAAATTTCAAGACGCTGACTCTATTACAATATGAATTTCTTGCAAGGCCTGTGTTCTTTTACGTGCATCTATAAATTTCCATATTGTAGGAGGATGAGATGCCACTTACGGGGAAATCAAAACCTTTGCAATCCTTCTAGGACGTTATTAGTTCTAGGTGAATCTTCAGTGACTCTCTCAAAGCAATACATATATATTTCAAATATAGATATTTCGAAATAACTATCATTTAGTAGAATTGTCCTTTCGATTAGTTTTCATTGAAACAATTTACAATTCGAATAAATATTTTTCGAATAAATATTTTTCGAATAATTATTTCGAATGATGTGCAAATAATGTTAATTTCTTTGAATACTTAAAATTTGAAATACGAAACACTTTTGATTCAACGTTTTATGTATGTATGCATTTTTAATCTATTTGTCTAAACGTTATTTTTAATGGATATTCAAATTTTTAATGGATATTCATATTTTTAATGGATATTCATATTTTTAATGGTTATTCATATTTTTAATGAATGTTCATATATTTAATGGATATTCATATTTTAATGAATATTCATATTTTTAATGGATATTCATATTTTTAATGGTTATTCATATTTTTAATGAATGTTCATATATTTAATGGATATTCATATTTTAATGAATATTCATATTTTTAATGGATATTCATATTTTTAATGGATATTCATATTTTAAATGGTTATTCATATTTTTAATGAATATTCATATTTTTAATGGGTTTTCATATTTTTAATGAATATTCATGTTTATTCATATTTTAATGGATATTCATATTTTTAATGGATCTTCATATTTCAAAAGATACTTGGTTTTTTTCATTAAACATCATATCTATTTACATATACCGGCCTGAATATTTGAGAAATGTTGCTATGATTTGAACCTGCATCCGCTAGGGGAAATCGTCATTAGATTGGAGCTATAGGGAGATGGTTAATGTTTATTTAATTCAGCCTTGGTGTGATCAATCAGTTAAGTGCCATACGTGATAAACGCTTGTGCAATTATGTCTCAAGGGAGACATGACTGACTGGGCAGAAGATTATCCTTGACATTGCTTTCTGCGGTAGACTGGTTGCCAGCCAAGGCTATAGAACCCAATCTGTTTTGTTATTTAACTCATAACTGGAGGGTAGAGACGGATTAATACCATTATCAAGGGTATTTGCACGTAAGTGAATGCAAGGAATTCATCTGGAATTCGAATTCGGCTTTCCGATTTTTCGTTCCGAGCTGATATCCACTGCACCACAACGCACATCACACTGGTTTGATACATAACCAAACGCCCTACAGTTTACAAGTTTTATTCAAAATTATCAGAAGGTTTTCATCATCAGAAGATTTGCATCGTAAGGTTGGAGATTGTGTGAATTAGTGTGGAATAGTGTAAGAATAAAAATATATAATTTTAATGTTGAAATAGAAATTTATTAAAAAGAAATAATAACAAGAATGGTAGAAATTAATGTTCAGTGAGAAAGTTGAGGATATCAAGCGTTGAAGAAACGTTTTTGTAGTAGTAATTTCTTGGAAAGATTTTATGCGTACATACGTATGAATGTATGAGCGTTTGTTTCGTAGGAATGCCTTTGGATAGAGAAGAAGTAAAAGGCATCAGCACACGAGAAAGAAGGAGAAAGAGGACGAATATCTGAGTTGACTTGAAGCTTCTCCGGTTACATTTTAGCTTGTCGTCTCTACTGCTTCCATCTCTGACTGACTGGCTGACACTGAACTGGGTCTTTTATAGTAATTTAGATTTTTCGCACTGGATTGCTAAGTTCCTTTTAGTCTTGCAATTCGCTTCCATTGGTCAGGATATTAATTTAATGTCTACTTGCGAAATCCGGTTTCGACTTTTTCTTTAAGCACATGTTTAATCCTTTTTCTATTTGGGAAAAACCAGTATTTCACACGCCATTGTGAATTTTTGTAAAAATGAGGAAGAAGGTTGATTTTAGTTCTTGATTTCCTATCCACCACAGGATCATTTAAAACCGTGATGTTTTGACAGTTACTTCTTCTATGTGCTGTTTTTCTTTGGGACGTTGGCGATCATGGCTTTCCACAGTTTCCAGTTTTCTGTAACTCTTTATAAATACTTAAACCGTAAATTCTGTTCTTCCATCCATTTAATCAAGCTCGATAAGAAATGTATGCATTTTTCCTTGCGTGTCTCTTATCTTTAGCAAGAGACACACAGGACAAAAATCTGATACTTACACTGTCCTGTGAGTATTAGATTTTCCAAACCCTCATTCATGGTTACGTGCACTAGAAATTCTGTCTTTGATGTTAAGTATAAGTGTCAGTTTTGTTTCTATTTTCTCTAAGACTACAGGTTTACGATAGTGTAAAAAAAACCCATCTCTTCAACTTGTACAGCGAGACTATTCTGAGGACCCTAGAAGTTATGCCTGGAAAACCATCGGCAGTAAAAACTTAAACAATCTTAGGTACACAGATGATATAGTGCTGATAGCAGACACGGAAAGGAAACTACAAGACCTCCTACAGAAGGTACCTGAATAGAGTGATAAGAAAGGACTACAAATAAACAGCAAGAAAACCGAATGCATGGTTATCAGCATGGTTATCAGCAAAAAGGGCATCCCAAAATGCCAAATACAGGTGGGGGACACTAAAATCAAGCAGGTACAAAAATTTAAATACCTGGGGAGTGTTATAACAGAAGGCGGAAAGTGCGACACAGAGATCCGAAGGCGAATTGGCATGGCAAAGAAGCATTCCAGAAGGTGAGAAAAGTATTAAAAAACGGGATAATTTCACTAGAAAAAAAGAAGAGAGTACTAGATTGCTATATGATGTCAGTTCTTCAATATGGCAGTGAATGCTGGACAATATCATCAAGGATGAATGAAGAACTTGAAGCAACTGAAATGTGGTTCTACAGAAGGATGCTGCGAATATCATGTGAGCAATGATGAGGTTTTGGAAATGATGGAAACGAAAAGGAAATTAATACTGAGCATCAGGAAGAGACAGCTGAAATTCCTGGGACATGCAATGAGGAAGAAAGGCTTGGAGAACCTGATACTAACAGGTTAGATAGAGGGGGAAAAGAGACAGAGGAAAGCAGCAGATAACATATTTGAAGGGCCTGTTCAGGTGGATGACAGAACGAGTGTTCCGTGGAGTAAAAGAAGAAAATCTGCTAAGAGCCACCAGGGAGAGGGAGATCTAGATCAGTACTTTGATGGGAGACCACTTGAGGATGCCAGAGGCTGTAAGCTGGGATGTGCAGGTGGTGTCATGCATATTGGCTCGGAAAAAGAACTGAGTTCTAATTCCTGTTGAGTTCGTTATATTCACTTACGCGCAAATAGCGTTCGAAAAGGTATTGTTCCATCATTTCTCCCCCAGATATGGGTTAATTATATTATTCATTAACCCATATCTAGGGGAGAGGAGGTGGATTCATACCTTTTGGATCCATAACTTTTTATTATTTTTAAAACAAAATAAATGTTTTTTGACTCTGAATAACCTTCAAAGGGTTGATAACCTTTTAAAAGCGAATCAATAAATCTAAAACTTCGTCGTTGCTCTACAGTGGTTGTTTAATGATATTCTCAGCATCTTACTGTAGGACCACATTTGTTTTACTTCAAGTCTCTTTTCAATTCTGAGGAGCTTGTACTACTTAGTTATAAATAATTTAAAGAATCTTTTTTAAATATGGAAGAGGCTTGTGCCTTGGTCATATGCAAATACTGCACCATTTAAATGTAAGGGAATTCATCCTGCACAGGCTTTTGACATCCCCGAGGCTTGGTTTCGGAAGAAACCTAAAAGACGACATCGTACTAAAATCTACTATTACCAAACAATTACTAATATCTTCGTTTGTTCGCTGAGTGACTATATCTACTCGCTGAAGTGTATCATTACGGTCAAATGTCAGGATCAATATAAATGGTAATTCTTTAGCTGTATATTAAAGCAAATTCGTAATAAATATCTCAGAAGATTCTAAATTGAAATCAACTCCCAAAATTATGTAAGCACTTCCAAAAATACGTCTAAATAGACGTGGGCCTTTTATTTGTAATAGCAGACGACAAGTCATTTCAGCGCAGGAGAGCGACCGGCGCACAACAAAATCGGCCTCAAATTTTGGTAGACACAAATCGAACCAACGCCGGGAGCGATTGGAAAAGCAGACAGGCCATTATTGAGACACACATCTTAGACGAAGTTTCCGTTTACAAACAGACCTTAATATATATATCGCGAAAGAGACTGTTATTTGCATTTATTTTGTCATTTTCTTTATTGCAAAGTGGCTACAATAAGTGACATTAAAACTTTCTATTTTTCTTAATTTATTCATTTCTATCTATTTGATCATATCTATCTATCTATCTATCTATCTATCTATCTATCTATCTATCTATCTATCTATCTGTCTGTCTGTCTGTCTGTCTATCTATCTGTCTGTCTATCTATCTATCTATCTATCAAAATTTATAGAATAGTTACTGAACTGCTTCTTTCAATTAAAGGAATCTGTCTAGTATGTTTAATAACATTTAGTAAAAGATGCTGTTTTAGTATGCTTATTAAGAAGGCACTCAGTTAAATGCCATACGTAATAGACGCTTTGGGCGATCATGTTGCGAAATAGACATGACTTAAGGTTATTCTGCAGTACGTTGGCATTGCTTTCTGCGGTAGACTGGTTGCCAGCCAAGGTTAGAAAATCGAATCTGTCTTGTTATTTAACCCATAACTGGAGGGAAAAGACGGATTAATACCTTTCTAAAGAGTATTTCTACATAAGTGAATGCAAGGAATTCAACTAGAATTCGAACTCGGCTCCCCGATTTGTCGTTCCGAGTCGATATCCACTGCACAAGAAGTAATAAGTAGTTAAACAGAAATTGGTAACAATTAGATAAAGTATAATTAAACTAGCAGTATAGGCCGGTGTTGCTCGGGTGTAATGAAAGCTTTAAAACTAATCCATCGTCCTGGAGCTCAGACTCTTTGGATGTTGGCACGAAAGACTAAAAGCAATAGTTGTTTCCAGTTAAAGCGAAACCGTAGACTAAAAGAAAAATGAATGGATGTAAGTCAAATTTTGATTTCCTGGTATCGATATCAAATAATTTTTTTCGTCGCAAACTGAATTTTGAAGGCTAAATAAGTCCTCTGAGTAAATGGTATCATGGCTGAGACTAAGAACTACAATTATACCTACTTAGAGCCAAACCCGAAGCAAAAACTAAAATAAAAGGGCTGAAAGAAATATAGACATACAGGCAGATAAACAGACAAGCACATAAACATCTTGCCTTATATATATATATATTATCGATTTTCTGCACTATTGTAAGAACTTCAACCTTGAAACTTCTGAATATCGTTTCTTATGTCTTTGTCTATGGGTGTATCAAATTTGAATAAAATCGGACCACTCCTTCTATAACCCGATTTTTTCGATTATCGATTTTCGATATTTATCGGAGGTACCTCGACACAAAACCTAGGTAAGAACACTCGCAGACGCTTATAGCACAACTGTGTAAATTTTCAAGAAAATCGATTCAGCTGTTTCGGAATCTATAGGTAACGGACACACACACACAGACACACACACACAGACAAAGTTCCATTTATAAATAAGTTTAGATAAATGTAAAAATAATTAGTTTCAATAGATAGCCTAATGGTTATGTCTATAAATATGCTCTTACTGTGGTAGGACCCATTCAAACCTGGTAGGGACACTTCAAGTTGCTGTAATGGTTAGCAAGATTGTTTCGCTAGAACCTATTACAACTGCGTAGTGATTTCGATCCTCACTAGGTGTCCCTTACTTTCGGCCTTGTGACACATCTAAGCCACGCTTAGAAATTCACCATTCAAAACTGGTAGGCCACACACTCAACCAGACACTAAGCAGTAAACGGCATCTTATACTGGCATCTGATTTTAGGAATATTTCTTTTCATATGTAAGATTCGACCGTCTCTCGTATTTTTTTTATCATTTTTATAAATAAACCTAATTATTGAGTCAAGGTTATTTTTACTGCTGCTTCGTATTTATTTGAACACGTCCAACATCGGGTCCAATTACGGAAGGAGATTAGCTTATTTCTTTCACACGAATTGCAGACATAAGGTAGTTCTGCATGTGAACAAGTTCAGGTGTTTTTCTTGTCAAACTGATACGATTCCGTAAATATTATTTTAGTGTGTCAAAAATTGGCCTAAAATTTCTTTTTGGTCGTAAAACATGTGTGTTAAAACAGAATGCTACTCGGTCAGTGGATTTTGTGATTTCTAGGTCAAGAACTTATAAGATATATATATATATATATATGTGTGTGTGTGTGTGTGTGTGTTTGTAGAAAAAATGAACAACCCGTAAAAACAGAGAGAATATTTCCCAAAACATTATCTAATTGATATAAAATATTAAATAGATAGAAATAAAGAGCTCAATGGACATTATCCAGTTAGTCAGTTAAGTGGCATACGTCATACACGCTTTAGGCGATCATGTCTCGAAAGAGACATGATTGACTGTGCAGAAGATTATCCCGCAGTAGGTTGCCATTGCTTTCTGCGATAGACTGGTTGCCAGCCAAGGCTATAATGCCCAATCTGTCCTGTTATTTAACCGATAACTGGAGGAAGAGACGGATTGATATCTTTCCCAAGGGTATTTGTTCGTAAGTGAATGCCATGAATTCAACTGGAATTCGAACTGGGTTCCCCGATTTGTCATTCCGAGTCGATATCCACTGCACCACAACGCACGTGATATATAGAAAAGAAACCCAACACAAAATTAAACGGTTATAAATCTGGAATTCTTTGGGGGCATTTGTAAAGGTTACAAACTTTTTTAACTCAGAATATAAAAAAAAAAAAAAGATTGCACAGAGAGGAAACTGTTCTTTATTTTATTTTTATTTTTTTATATTACCTAAACAAAAAAATGTGCGTTGTGGTGCAATGGATATCGGCACGGAACGAAAAATCGGAGAGCTGAGTTCGAATTCCAGTAGAATATCTTGCATTCACTTTCTTGTAAATAACCTTGGGAGAGATATTAATCCGTCTTTTCCCTCCCGTTATGGGTTAAAAAATTTAACAGATTGGTTTCTGTAGCCTTGGTCGGCAACCTGTCTACCACAGAAAGCAATGGCAACCTACTGTGGGATAATCTTCTGCCTAGTCAGTCATGTCTCATTCGAGACATGATCACCCAAGCGTGTATCACGTATGGCACTTAACTGACTGAAGCCTAGAGGTGTATACAGTTAAACATTGGATCAACAGATACCGGAAATGTCACAAAATTAAGGAAGACATACACCGATTCATACATACACAGTTAGTCCACTAAGTGCCATACGTGATACACATGAAACATGACTAACTGGGTAGAAGATTATCCCGCAGTAGGTTGCCATTGCTTTCTGCAGTAGACTGGTTGCCGACCAAGGCTACAGAACCCAATCTGTCCTGTTTTTTAACCCATAACTGGAAAGAATAGGCGGATTAATACCTTTCCCAAGGGTATTTGTGTGTGAGTGAATGCCGTGAATTCAGCTGGAATTCGAACTCGGCTCTCCGATTTCTCGTTCTGAGCCGATGTCTAATACACCATATACACGGAGTCTGAAAGAAAGAAACACAAAAAATCGATATAATGATACACAAAAAAAAGCACACACAAACATGTAAGAAGCCATATATACACACAGTTCTATACATGCAATAATAACACAAAACATAATAAACAAAACTATAAAAGAAATAGAAATAAAATTCTAAAAAAAGAAAAAAAAGAAGGTCTACCCAAAATAATTACAGTCACAAATAATTATTAATCAAAAAATTAAGAATAAACAAAAATAATATAGAAAAAAAATGAAATAGATTTAGAAAGAAAATGATTCACAAATAATCGTAAAGACAAAAAAAAATTTAAAAAGATAAAATA